>JBAMJV010013086.1:0-21014 GCA_037951105.1 Echinarachnius parma
ATCGAGCCCCATTGCTATATACGCGTTGATTTCCGAGAAAGTCGATGACTTTTTCAAGGTTTGTGTCTACGATAATCGATCATGATCATGATGATGGGACAATCTAGAACAGGCGTTTACAATGTTAGCCTGCTGCATGCAAACAAAATCATGAGGATATATCACTTAGAAGCTCCTTTGATAAATCCCCCGTTTTCTTTGAACTTAAAGGGGACCACCAGGCAAAGAACAACACATGATTATATGTTTTGGTACCGTTGTGTGATATCAAAAAGATGCCCAACTCTTTGCGAAGGGTTTTGTAATTCATAAACAATGCAAATAATTACCACCCCTTACGGAACCATTATGATCTCATGGTTCCGTACGCGCCAATCACGCGTACGTTTGGAGACAATATTATATTAAAGGGATGCCTGTAAAGTGTCTAACTCCACGAACATAGCTTGGTGCTTCCTCGTTTCTCTTCTACCGTGTTGTTTAGCTTATGGTAAGAGAAGAATACAATAGGGTTATATTTGTTCAAATGCCCCTTTAGTATGACGATATCTATCATTCAGCTCAAGAGCGTTAATGAACGGACATAAACCTTATTAACGTCTTACAGTAATTCGTTGTAAAAGCTGACGCATATTTTCGAATTTAACCAGGAAAGCAGTGTTCTTTTTCAATGAAACTTTCACACATCATTCGGACATATCTTACAATAATTTTGGTACAGGATTGAAGTCTCAAATATAATTTTGGGCAATACCTGACACTTTACAGGTGCACCTTTAAAGGGACTTAGTAACATTGTCCAAATCCTCAAAATTCAATTGGAATTCTAGCGGTTCTCTCATACCTTGTTGTGTTTGTATTTAAAGGGAAAGTTGAGTTTTGGTAGAGAGGGCGCTAGACTACTTAATTGGTTTGTGAGGTAATGAAAAACTGAGTGTAAAATTTGAAAGAGCATACTATTTAAACAATAAAATCATCTTTGTTTGATCAAAATCGGTTCATAAACGGCTGAAATATCCATAAATATAACAATTTGTAATAAACCCGGGGCCCGGGTTTATTAGAGAATTTTGAACCAGCCGTTAAAAATTCAAAAAAATGCTTCCTCTTTTCAAAAAAGTTACAAAATAGGTATTTAAATAGTTGTTGGTTATTTCTCTATCTAATCACTATTTCAACAAAGCATCACATGCACAATATTTTATTCAAAATGGTTGAAACCGATGAGTGTTTAGAGAGCGCCCTCTTACGTTTTAACGGCTCTTTTTGAATGATAACATGATCTTTACTACGTCATTTGTAATTTTGTGTTCCTTTTTAGTTATAACTATTAGTTTGTAATGTAATGATGCAGGTTTTGGTTACTAAAATTCAGTTTCACTAAAACTGTACTCTCCTTACCAGAACTCAACTATCCCTTTAAACAAAAACAAAAAACATGGGACAGGTTTCGGTTTTTTCGAATTTCCCTTTCGTTAAAAAGATATTTACGATTGAAGTATTGAGATGTTAAACTATCCACTGGATCGTCGAAACCATGTACAAAGTCAATGCAATGAGTTAGTGAACATCACTTTGCATTTTTGCTCATTACTCGGCCATATAACGTCGATTTAACTTGGAATTTTCACACAATACCCAGTGCACATATCAGATAATAACAATATACATTGAATCAACCATTCATCACTTTCTACACATGCCAACAAAGTTACTAGATCGATCCCTTTAAATATATTTAGATGTTTGATTTTTCAATTTTATGTATTAAAGACATGTTTTTGCGGAAGATCTCTTTTTTCTTTAAAAAAAAAAAAAAAAAAAAAAAAATCTACCCATCCGCTTATGAAAGAGTGAACATTTAGCACCCGTTCCGGTACTGTTCCAACAATGTAGTCGCCCAGTCGCCCAGTCGCTACAGAAAAAAATCAAGTTGTTATATAATACGAAGGGTAAATATCTAACATAAAAGGAATTGTTTAAGAGATTTTATTAGGAAAACACAAAGAGGAATACATCTCTGGTAACCATGGTAACCATGTGGTTGGATATAATGCAGCTATGTGAGGGTGTAAGGTCACTTGGCAGCTCACCGTTGAACATTTAAAGATGATGTGATGTATTTGAATCAAATTTGAAAAGTCTGCATCAGATGCAGAATTTTATCAAACTTGAATTCACTGCGTCGCCATGCAGATTCGGGAATGCGTATACAGGACAGCCGCGTCATGTCTTCAGAACCAGAAATTCTGAAATAAGTGTTAACTGTTTTCTCTACTTGCCCTTTGGGCAAGTTAAACCATACATTTTCGAATTTTACCTGCCCAAACCGAAAATGTACTTGCCCGCTTTCTTCTAGTCTATCTTTACAAGAGTTAATTTGAGTATGAAGAGATTAAAACGGTGAGCATAATACAAAAAATAAATTTTTAATAAACAAAACAAAAACATTGTAAAACTGATACAGTCGTGGGTGAAAATAGATATACGTAATTTCAGAAATATAAATGATCATGAAAAAGCATAATATAATGTACATGTACTTATGACATTTGAAGGTTTCTTGACTTATATTCTAGGGATCTAGTAACTTTGTTGGCATGTGCAGAAAGTGATGAATGGTTGGTAACATCTGAGTACATGGAGTATTGTGTGAACATTTCACGTTAAATAAAGTTTATATGCATGGCGACGTTATTGAGCGACAATGCAAGGTGATAATTGAAATGAGTTTGTACACAGTTTTAACTTTCCAGTGGATAATTAAAAATCCAAACACTACAATCGCAAATATCTTTTAAACGAAAGGGAAATTCGAAGGAAAAAAAACCCGTTTCTTGATTCTATACTGGTAATACGAATACAACAAGGAAATATCCGACATTCTGTTTGTTTTCACAAACAGTTCATCAAGTGCCATCCGATACGGCGATATCCCTCGGGCTAAAGACGAACTGGATGTAATGCATCCCGTACGAGTATCTCTTGAATTGGTCAAGGATTCTGTTGAGATGGTCAGAGTGGTCAGCGGGGGCTGAAATGAAGAAAGCCAGTGGGGGTAGCTACGGGGGTGGATGAGGGGCACGTATATACCCCCAATGCAATAGTTTGTCAAAAACAAGTGAAACATAAAGTGAATAATATGTGAAAACACACGAAAATAAATAAGCAGATACCCCCCCAAAAAAAAATAAAATAAATACATAAAATATATATATATATATATAAAATAAATAAAATAAATAAATAAAATATAAAAATAAAAATATGTCGTGGGCCCCCAATCACAATCACTGCTATCAGTCCAACCACATTACGCCACAGAAGATAGCCATATAGCACACTCACACAATACATTCGCCGTAAGTGGCGGAAGGCGTCCTCTTCATTTTCCAATTTGTACGAATATTCATCACTAATTGAAAAAAAAAAAACATTTGCGAAGTTGTTGTTAGTAGTATTGAAGTTGTTTACGTTATTTTGTTGTCATTCAAATATCATGAATATGCGAAGGCCAATTTTAACATAATATCAAAGTGTATGCCCAGTGTTTTTGTTTAAACGAAGATTAATTATTCTCGAAAAAATACGTTCGCGCAGTGGTGGTGGTGTTGTTGTTGTTGTTGTTGTTGGGGATGTTTTTGTTTTTGTTGTTGGTGGTGGTGGTGGAGATGATGGTGGAGGTAATGGAGGTGGTGGTGGTGGTGGTGATGGTGGTGGATGTGGTAGTGGTGCTGTTGGGAGGTGGTGATGGTGGTAATGGTGGTGGTGACAGTGACGATGGAGATTGTGTGTTGTTGTTGCTGTTGATGTTGTTGTTGGTGGTGCTGGTGGTGCTGCTGGTGGTGGTAATGATGATGGTGGTGGTAGTAGTGGTGGTAGTAGTGTTGTTGGTGGTGATGGTGGTGGTAGTGATGGTGGAGGTGGTGTTGGTGGTGGTAGTGTCGGTGGTGGAGGTGGTGGTGGTGGTGGTGGTGGTGGTGGTGTTGGTGGTGGTGGTGGTGGTGGTGCTGCTGCTGGTGGTAGTATTGGTGGTGGTGATGATGATGGTGGTGGTGGTTGTGGTAGTGATGTTGGGGATGCTGCTGGTGATGCTGATGGTGGTATTGGTGGTGGCTGTATAAAAATAGTGATGGAGGACAGGTGGTATTTGGGTGCGATAAGACAGTCCTACTGAATGTATGGTCAGCTTCCCTATGTATGAGAAATGATAATGAAAAAACTATCATTGGTTTGCCACGGCATTTTTTTGTATCACAAAGCGGAGGTATCAAATCGATTAACACTGTTGAAAATTGCCTTCTAATGCGGTTTGCAACTAACACATCTTTTTGACATGAATAAGAACGAACAACATTCTGATATTACCATATTCAGCCTAAAGGTCATTGGGACTGCGAGATTTTATTTTTGTACGTTAAGGCGCTGACCGTAATCTTTAAAACATTATCAGTGGCATTATCAGTGGCATTATCAGTGGCCCTTAAACAAAATGTTTAAAAGGCGCCCGTGGCACTTTATTCAAGTTATGTCCATTAAACAAACAAGCAAACAAACAATCAAACAAACGAGCACACAATCATTTGAACAAACACACATAGGTCAGCGCATTTATAATTATCCACGATAATTATCAAACTCTTTGTAATGTATGTGCAACTTGCACAGTGCAACTCAATATGTTGATCTGCAAGACTTGCAAATTAAAACCATTTCAATTCATCAAAATCAGACATCATTATTATATAAATGCTAATATTTCGTAGGTCAGTATATTCTACGCCTTCTAATTATTTCTAGCATGTCCGAAACGGAGAAAAACAAAACAGATTACGACAAATTGTTTAATTGTTTGATCATGACATTCACTTGTACCGTACTCTAACGAATACGTTAATGAGTATAGTACAGTGCGTTTAAGCAATTAATACACGCACTCGGACAGCATGGCCGTAATGATTGGTTTAACTTTGAAATAAATGAAAGAAATGCTGCAGCGAGGGCAAAATATACGGTAGTCCGAACTTCACAATTGTTGACGGCCGTCACAATACTTTACCATGTGTATTGTTCATCATGGCAATACTGCCATGTCTACACGCCAAATGTACTTAATAAATCTGCTTATTTCAAAAATACTATAAGGGAAACTATAATAACAAACCGAGGAATCCCTAGGCTTATCTCAGTTTCTTCATTTTTTAAATTTATGTTATACATTCTTGTCAGTTTCCCTATGTTTGAAACTATTTTTACAAAAAAAAGCTGCATCACTGCGGTGATCCCCGCGCATAATATATCCCTTAGTTGATTTAATATCCTTCGGGTTTGTTTCTGACCATCACGAACATTGAAAGGGTTTCATTGATGAATAATCAGCACAAGATTTTTTTTTTTTTTAGCTCAGTTTGTAGATCAACGGTCTAGCAAGTATACATCCCGGGGAAAACCTATTTTCTTTGTTCATTTTCATTAATTTGGTAATACATACGGTATAGATTAGAATCTTATCAAAATGTTCTCAAACAAATGATAAATAATATACCGTAATATATTAGTAAAATGACACCGATTCATGAAACTAAAAACACAATTTAACAAGGACACACTTCGAAAACGCGTACATGGCATACTTACATAAACTAGTTCGCCAGCAATTGTATTCTAGAGTAAACTAATCCAAGAATTATGTAAGATATGCTCGAGGAAATCAAATAAAACATCAATCAAACTTCGCAAACACGAAGATTCCAGACGATTGCGAGGGATTATGGTAAAGATTGACGCATTTCTGTAGCTTTGCTGCCAAGCCTGTCGTCCCCATGGGTCGAACTAATTGAGGCATTCCCTTCAAGATTCTGAAATTCCCATAGACTTTGTTCATATGATACCACCGTATTCCCGAAGAATTATGGTGGACAAGGGGTTAAAGGGATTGTTGAGTTCGGGTAACGAGAGAACAGTTTTGGTCAAACTGAATTTTACTAACCATAACCTGCACCATTACATTACAAACTAAAAGTTATAACTCCACCATGCTCGAAAGGAATACAAAATTACAAATGACTAAGTAAAAAGCCTGTTATCATTAAAAAAGAACCGTTACCACTCAAGAGGGTGCTCTCTAAACACTCATCGGTTTCAACCATTTTAAATAAAATATTATGCATGTGATGTTTTGTTGAAATAGTGATTAGATAGAGAGATAATCAACAACTATTTAAAAACCACCTTTGTACAATTTTGAAAAGAGGAAGCATTAAAAACAAATATTTAACGGCTGGTTCAAAATTATCGAATAATTGTGGGGGCCCACAATTATTACAAATGGTTATGTAAAGGGATATTTCAGCCATTTCTGAACCGATTTTGATCAAATAAAGTTTATTTTGTCATTAAAATTGTATGCTCTTTCGAATTTGACACTCAGTTTTTTCATTATTTTGAGTAGCGCCCTCTATACCAAAACTCAACTATCCCTTTAATATAATAATGGTAATCATAATCATATTGTTGTTACTTTGTTGGCATATTTACATATTAACACAAATTAACATTTCTGTGAAAGTGATCCATTAACTTCCGTCATTGTGTTTTTGTTTCCAAAAGTAATATTTGAGGCATTAATCTTATTATCCCAATTTTATTGTAAGATTCTCCTGAACGGTGTGTGATAAATAAATAGAACACCGTTTATCTTTAACGAGGGACAATTTGTTTATTCAACCATACATATTTCCATAAAAAGTTTAAGGTAGACATTTGAAAAATCGAAACCCATTTATTTATTCTGTTATACCACAAGCCAATCAACAAGGTGCAATTAGAGACGTTTGAAACTGAAAGTTCTAGATGATTTTGGTTGAATTTGACAACTTTGATCACTTTGAATAGACCGAGAGGCGGAACGCCGTAGAAAACTTTGTTTTTGTTTTGCATGCATGTAGTGTGGGAGTGTCGTGGTATATTGGTTCGGGCCTTCGTCTTTCAATACGAGGGTCGTGGGTTTGATTCCCAGTCGCGGCACGTGCACAGTGGGTGATTTCAAGTATGGTGTTTAGGGCTGGTGTTAGTGTTTATCAAACTGGTGTTGGTGTGTAATAAACACTAACACCGGCCTTAAACACCATACATGAAATCACCCAGTGTCCTTCAGCAAGACACTTTATCCACATTTTGCTGCTCTCAACCCAGTTGTAGTAAATGGGTACTTGGCAGGAATTTATTCCTTGAAATGCTTGAGCGCCCCATCATGGTAGCTCGGCTAAAGCCAAGGTAATAATGCTCCGAGCGCTTTGGGACTTCGGTGATAAAGCGCTATACAAAAATGGATATCATTATTATTATTATACGTATGATATCTCTTTGACGCTTCTTTTGAACAGCATACAAAAGAAATTCTCCATACCATTACATACAGTCAACTTCTTTTTTATGTTCATATTTTTTCATCATCGCTACCTTTAGCAATAAGGTTCTTGCTTCGCTTAGAGCAGAAAACGTTGCTTGAATCTATGGAAACTAAGTTTTGTATCGAGGTGAAAGCTTTTATGTATATGCTCTTCTCAATACCCATGAGCCGCTTGGAAGGAATGCTCCCCAGGGGGTGGAGATGGACGCACACAATGTGCGCGGGCTGATATTGTATCATATGATCGGGGTAATAATACAGTGTAAAGCGCTTAGATATGATTATTGTATCATATTAGGCGCTATATAAATCGGACCTATACTATTATTACATTCCAACACCAAAGGTGTAAACGTGTAAAATCCATATCACACTTGCAGAATTGTTCTAGTGAAAGTCTTACGCCTGAGCTATTCAGCCATGCATATGTCTAAACAATGTCGGGCAAGCCAGAAATCTATGAACATGCGGCAAGAAGGCAATCGTCCAGCCCCAACCCACTACCAAAGCCCAAAGCAAAGGACACTATTGTTTAAAACCATTACTTTGTTATGATGAATGAATTTGGCGTCGCTATACCTCGGTACTTGATAGTTAAAAACAACGCCAGACAAGCCAGAAGAGTATAACCGTGCAAAAGGCCTATAATGCATCCCTGTCGTAATGTATATTAACTGACTTGATAACAAGTTGCTAGGTAATGTTTGTATAGCTTGTTTCGTACTAGATTGTGCAATAGCCGGGAGCAGGACCATATAAGTTTGACTCCAACTGCCATTGAATGTTGTAGAGCTGGGGGTAGGGGCCCGATTACGGACCAGCCCTTGTTGCCGTGGTAATTGGGAACATTGGCTCTACGCGCAATTTTTAGAACTCAGCTGGTGCACGAAGCACAATTTGGAATCATTAACTCTAAGTTGAGCGCTATGATGCATCGGTTCTAACCATTGTTCTCCGTGTAAGACACAATTAGAACATTTCAGTGAATAGCAATTCGTATGGAAAGCCAAAGTGACGTGTGGCGCATGGCTCTGGTGATGAAAGGCATGCCCCCGATCGGTTCGGATGTCACGTTGAGGTTAGGGGCCGGGGGCAACATGTGATGCTCGGCAGTGGCGTAGCTATAGGGGGAGGGGCATAATTCAACATAATCTATCGAAAATATAAAAAAGGGTGAATCTCTGCAAGGCCAAGAGTAACTATACAAACATACCGATGTGCCATATATGGCTATGGGTGTGCCCCATGCAAGTTCGAGCCCCCCCACCCCCCCCCCACCCCCCCTTCCCCAACAAAACATTTAAAATATATAAAATCAACATAATAACAAGAAACAAAATTAAACAATAAATAGTATAGGCTCAAACATATTCTTTGGAATTATCTGGTAGCACCCATTATAGGACTCGGGCTATGAAACATTATTTTGTATTATGACACAAGAATATTTTAGAGTCGTCGCTTTGCTCATTGTCAGATGGCAAATTAGGGTTATGATGATATCTGATTTGTACTAATTAAGTACATGTAAATGATTTGCGGTCTACCAGGCTTGGCGGAGGGGCCGATTATGTTCATGCCTGTCGACGCAATTTGTAGTAGACTTGTGTACCACATTTCCACATCATCTTTATTCGTCAAATCAAAGAAGTTACAAAACCCTGGTCCATGCAAAATATAAAAACGCATTTAGATATTTTATCAATGGTATATCGTGCGTAAACAAAAAGAAAACACAGAACCCGCAAATTATACAAAGTAAACAGTAATTATATACCTTTATACATGATCATGATTGTTCAATTGACACCAATTTATAAATGAAAGAGGTGCCTCTTTATTTAAAGGAGGGGTGCAATCCCGGCTTTGATTCAGGTTTATAGCTTTAAATATGTGCCTTTATTGATATACCACACTCTTTTTTTCAAAGAAATCCTTAAGTTGGGAAAAAAAGGTAAATTTCATGCAACTTTTTTGCTTTATTACGCATCGGCGTTCCATGCTCCTAAAAAAAGTCATTTATAGCAGAGCGGAAATGTGCGCACGTGTCACCCGATTCATGACATCACATGCAGACCGCAACGCGGAGGAATGTGCATTGTTTACATGCAGAGCCTATGACTTGCTTGTAAAACAAACTCGTTTTTGCTTGTAAATTGAGGTTTGACTGAAAATGCTTAAGAATTGCTAAGAAATTAATTGTAGCAGGATGCAGCTACACATCTGAGTGTATATCGTCCCATGATATAAACCTGAACAAATGTTTGCAAATATTGTACAAATGGAAATAATATCTCTGTGTCAACGTGAGTATTGCACTCAGCGTGTACGTCTATGACCGAGCTAAATTGCGATTGCCTGCCGGTGACGTCACAAAGATGACGTCATTTTTTGTTCGCCCGGGACTCAGTTTTTTTACGGGGGTTCCGAAAGTGAATTTACAAGTTGATTTTTTTATTTTACCGGGTTTTCCCACGAGGAAAATATGTTTGTATTCGTAATCTTCATGAAAATCTACCTTAGATACAGTAAAACCCAATTTTGAGGCAGTTTTCTTGTCACCATACCTTTAAGCTATATTGCTTTAACCATCAATATTACAGGTACATCAAATAAGATAACACATATTTCATTATATAACAAATATTAACAAATAATAAAGGACTCCCATCGATATACATCGATGGTTATGTGCCACGAACGCCCCATCATTCAAAGACAGTTCTTATTATCCAGTCGGCAAAGATCATCTCCAACTATACACATGCGGTGTTCCATAGATATTGAACTTATCCTCAATCACAGACTTAATCGCAAATTATATTTTTGATCCAATATGTTAACTATAGTCTTGATACAACAATATCACATTATTTGATTAAAAACTTTACATAGTTATTTATGCATTAGAGTTCATTATTTGTTCAAGATTGACACAATCAAATACGCCAAGCACGCTTCAAATAATATTATTATTATTTCAATGTGTCTATACTAAAGACTATTTAAAAAAGGGGTAGCAATCTTAACAAAATAGTGGGTAATCCTAAATCATGAATTTGTATCTAGTTCCTACCATAATTTGAAACATTATTGTAAACACGATAGCCCATATTAAAGGGGTAGTTTAGTTTTGGTAGAGAGGGCGCTGCACATCGCAATTTCTTTGTGAGGTAATTAAAAACTGAGTGTCAAATTTGAGAGAACATGCAATTTTAATGGCAGAATAAACTTTATTTGGTCGAAATCGGCCCACAAACGGCTGAAATATCAATAAATGTATCTGATCTTATAATTATTTGGGGCCCAAATAATTAACGGTTTTTTCAAAAAATTCAAAAAATGCTTCCACTTTCTCAAAAAATTTAGAAAGTGTTATTTAAGTAGTTGTTGATGTTCTCTCTATAAAATCAGTCTGGTAATAAAACATCACATGCATTATTGTCTATGGAAAATGGTTGAAACTGACGCCTTTAAAAAAGCGCCCTCTCGTGATCAAAATGGCTCTTTTTGAATGATAACATGCTTTTTACTTAGTCATTTTGCAAGTTTGTATACTTTTCGAGCATAGTGGAGTTATTACTATTAGTTTTGAAGGTTATTGTCCAGGTTTGGTTACTAAAGTTCAGCCTTACCAAAACTAAACTACCCCTTTAAATAAAACGAATTATACGTGAAACTAAAACAAATACAAACTGGTAAATTTCATGAAATACTGGATGAAACTGAAATGTTGACTATAAAGCATTACGACAAAACACTGGTGTTGAGTCTGTGAATGATCGATCACAAAAATCGGACTTTGGGCAGGCTGGGTCGTCTTCGCGCACCTTTCGCGCTACGGTAAATCCCAAAACCGATACCAGGCATTAGTGCATGGGCTGGTCCTAGGCGCTCGTCGGGCCCCTACCCCCAGGACCCACCCGGTTCCCACATGTGTCATAGGATAAAAGCGCCTGGTTGGAGATATGCCGTTTGCATGAAAGAGGCGACCAGGAGATAACAGAGTTGCATTTAAAAGGGAACCCCCACGCAGCGTTCCGCTTCAGCTCTGTCGTTAACAAGGGAGGATTTGGAGAAACGAGATTGATAATAATATAATAGCGTCCAATTTCCATTCAGTAGATAAAGGCGCGGCTTACGGGTGATTTGGTTACCTTTGACATACAAAACACAATCATGATGAAAGAAACGAGTTGGAAAGTAAGTAAGCTCGTTAGTCAAGAAGTCAGCAGTGCGCATGCGCTGACCTAAATTCATTCATGGATGAATTCTTTACAAATCATCCCATATTAAAGCGAATGCTCCCTGAAAATGGAAAACAATAATCCCGCGCCGGGTTTTTTTTACTGGGTCAGCTCTCCAGCATGTTAAAGATACTGTCTGGCTTTTGCCAGCCAAAACTTTAAAATGGGGAGATTATTACCTTATATATGAAATACCATGTAAGCATTGGTCTGCGGATATTAGAACTTGACTGTCCCTTTACAGCTCGAAATAATAAACGAACGTTACGAGCGTTTAATTAGTCCGCAGACCCTTTATTGTATGTCATGTTTTTACAAGATGTTCACAAACCTAATAATATTACATGTATTCTGGGAGGATTGATTCAATCATATTTTTGATGTCACAGGGTGATTTGTCATTTAACTTGGTGGGAAAAAAAAAATCATCCATTATACATAGATTCAGAACAGAAAGGTAATGAGTCTGATAGTAAGACTACAAAACGATTTGTTTATGTTTTTATTGCATCATTTGAATCCTGCATCACTGTGAATTTCAACGTTTTCAAAATTTCACCAACTTCATGTACATGGCATCCTCGGAATGTTTGACCAAACTTGAATAAGCCTGCAAGATTAGGACATTATCTTTAAAGGATACTTCGGGGAAAGCACCCATCCTGAACGATACACTACAAGGCGCCGCGTTTTATTAGCTCCGCCCTTTTATACCAGTGCGTTCAACGTTATAATCTACCAGTCGTGCACACGCACCCACGCCCTAGTTTGCGCGCATCAGCAAGACTTCTCTACCACCACCGGTATACTTTATACTGTATAGTATTCAGCTAGTTTAGCTCGAGTTGGTAGCTAGTGGTGAGAAAGGGACATCAACTCCACAGTCAGTTACACATCTTGCCGCCTACTCCTTCGCTACTGTCATCATCACTTCTTCTACTGCTTACTTTGTGTTTTTTACGAGCTGAAAAGAAAACCGCTGACCATTTTGAGGCAGATAAAAAGTTACATTTTTGTTTGCTCTTGAAAAAAGAAAGTTTTGGCGTTTGATCGTTTTGCTGGTGACTTTTGGACGAACTTCTCAGAAGTATGAAGGGGGTTGTGTGTCTAGTGATCCTGTGTGCGACCGTTCATCAGGCGCTGTCTTCCGGTAAGTTATATAAGATAGTTTCATACGTATTTTGTTCTAGTACAAGAGGCTTTTCATAATGATTTGACGTTTCTAACCGTCTTCCATCCTTTTCTCCCTGTCTCTACATTTATTTGCTTTTCTTCATCGACCCGCCAACTCTTCGCCTCATTGCCATCATTGTTGCGTCCACGCAGCGATATTCACTGATATTTGTCACAAGTATTCACCGCCAATAAGAAAAACAAAAAACTCTGCATAATACGGGAATTCATTTGGACATGATGGATTAAGACATGACATTAGCCCCCCCCCCCCCCCCCCCCCACCCCGCGTGTCCAGGTGGACAAAATAATTTCTCCACATCACGCCTATATATAGGCTAGTTAACTTCTACGTCTTTCTTCTGAACTGGGCATGTGAACGTTATACCTCTAGAGCTCCCGCCCTCCGGTATTTCCCCCAGTGGCGAAGCTACAGGGGTACGAGGGACACATGCCCCCTAATTAATTTGCCAAAATAACATTTTGGCCCTGGGGGCAAAATAGCATTTTGGGGGTAAAACGGGTGAAACGAACGTGACGAAAGGAGGGACAATTTGAAGTAATACAAATTTTACAAATTAAAAGTGCCCCAAATAATGACCGTGCCATCCAATCAGTAAGCCATGCACCACCACCACCACCTCCACCACCACCACCACCACCACCACCACCACCACCACCACCACCACCACCACCACCTCCACCTCCATCAACTCCACCACCACCTCCACCACCACCACCACCTCCACCACCTCCACCTCCACCACCTCCACCACCACCTCCACCACCTCCACCACCACCTCCACCACCACCACCACCACCACCACCACCACCACCACCACCACCACCACCACCACCACCACCATCGCCACCATCACCACCACCACCACCACCACCACCACTCCGCTCCATTTCCCCACGACCACGCCCCTCCCTATTAATTCGTCCCGAGAATATTGATGGTAAGTTGATGGGTCCATTATGTCCCAAATAGAATAGGAGCATGAGGCCGTATCAAACAATACCAACAAGTAATTTATATAATACTACGACCATTAAAGGGGCCCTGCAAACCAAATGCATGTTGACTTCTGTTCATCTGTAATAGTGTACACATTCAATATTTGTAAACGGTTTGACGGTGCTAAATATGTTTTGTATATTTTTAAACATTTTATCATTTATTTTTCTTCATGTTGCTAAGCCCCACCTCCTAAAAAAAAACCTCCTGTTGTGACATCATCTGTCAATCACTGGTCAGCCAGCTACCATGAGATTAACAAAAGATGAAAGTACAGAAAGAACATCCACACAAAAGCAAGCCATGCATACCTCCATGCAATAGCTTAGACCAGGGATATGGGAATTACATGTTTAGACAGTGCTTTTCTTCTGACATAGCAACAGCTATTGAAATTGAAGGTGTGTGAGTTGGTATTCTATTCAACCGTGTGATGCTATTGTGATTAGGCATTCAGCTTGGGTGAAGGAAACTTCTTTGTAACTGAGTAGTGAATGGCTGATGATGTCACAACAGGTCAACAATAGAATTCTACTCTGGAGAGATTTTCAGAAGTGGGGGCTTCACAATATGGAGAAACATAATTACTAAAATGTTTTAAAATAAACAAAATATGTTTGGGTCAAATGGTTTACAAATAGCTGATGTGTACACTAATATAGTTGAACAGAAGATAACATGCGTTTAGTTTGCCTGGCCACTTTAAATACCGGCTCCCTGCTACGACCATGCTATTCTAGGTTCTATACTCTGTATACACATTTTCCCCATGTACATCGCGTAACCCGGTGAATCTGTACGCCCGGTGGATCTACGGAAACCGATATATGGGGGAAAGGTGTATACACAGAGTATAGAACCTAGACTACAACCATGCATGCTAGAGTCCTCCGACACCACCACCACCACCACAACCGAAATGCCCCACCCCACACCGCAACCCGTGCCCCACCCCACACATCCACCCGTGCCCCACCCCACAAGTCTTATCCATTCCCCTCCCTACCCTATACCATGCCCCACCCTTGGCGTAAATATTCATTCCAAATGAACGTCAAAATTATAAAACAACAACAACATCTCACCCTACCAGCTTGTCTCACGCGCTGAAAAGTCGCATGTGTTGCATTATGGGCACAAGGCCATAATTTGGGACCCCTGCAATTCAGGGGGCTTGTACTGGTGTTTTAATGGTTTTACTTGGCCTTGTAACGCCAGAATTAATTAAGACTGCAATCTCTGATTTGAGGTTGTTTCGGGAAGGGTAGCATTATTATTCCCCTTGTTAAAATGTATACAAAGAAGTTGCGTCTTCTATCGATCAATACACATACAAGCTCCATCCTTTTTTTTCCAAAGAGCTCATGCACTAAATCAACCTTTGCCGAGAGATGTATACACCCACCCCCCCCCCCCCCCCCCTCCATTTCAACCCATTATCTCATAAGCTTTAAAATCTACTTGGAATCAACATTTCACATTCCAATATTTGTAATATAATTATACAGGCGACTACGAATATAATGATTATTATAATACGCATACCACACAGGTTTTTACTAGTATGTTGAAATTCTCCTAGGAAATAGTTTTATTTTTATCCTCCGGCTTGCAGAGTTCCGTGAAAAACATGTATGTATTTGACGGAAACACGCGTCTAGTATAAATCAACGAGTACATACATATTGAATAAAAAAACGTGTTCATCAAATCAAATAAATAACGATCAGCAGGGTATGCGACATCCCCAAGGTGAAAGGTCATGTCATATGTTGTTTCAGTTTTCATCAGCCACGTTACTTTCCAACATTGTATTGACTAGTTTCATTTGCAAAACAATTTTAATTTGTTTGTATATATTTATATAGGTTCAGATCTCTCGTTTTGATTGGACAAATATCACTGTAGATCTATTTCGTCAAGGACACATTTCGGTCTGAAAAGTGGGGCGAAAAGAATCCTGTAATTTGACAAATCCGTCGAACTTAAAGGGAAAGTTGAGTTTTGGTAGAGAGGGCGCTAGACTACTTAATTGGTTTGTGAGGTAATGAAAAACTGAGTGTAAAATTTGAAAGAGCATAATATTTAAACAATAAAATCATCTTTGTTTGATCAAAATCGGTTCAGAAACGGCTGAAATATCCATAAATATAACAATTTGTAATAAACCCGGGGCCCCGGGTTTATTAGAGAATTTTGAACCAGCCGTTAAAAATTCAAAAAAATGCTTCCTCTTTTCAAAAAAGTTACAAAATAGGTATTTAAATAGTTGTTGGTTATTTCTCTATCTAATCACTATTTCAACAAAGCATCACATGCACAATATTTTATTCAAAATGGTTGAAACCGATGAGTGTTTAGAGAGCGCCCTCTTACGTTTTAACGGCTCTTTTTGAATGATAACATGATCTTTACTACGTCATTTGTAAGTTTGTGTTCCTTTCTAGTTATAACTATTAGTTTGTAATGTAATGATGCAGGTTTTGGTTACTAAAATTCAGTTTCACTAAAACTGTACTCTCCTTACCAGAACTCAACTATCCCTTTAATTTCGAAAAGATGGCTATGATTTGACACAGACGCATTCCTCGAATCAGTATCAAATGATGGATCTAGAAATGTGTTGTTTTCCTCTTACTGAAGAAGTATGAAACAGAATGTCAACACTGTTACTTATATTGTATGTATGATTTAATATGAGCATTTTGATTTGTTCAACAGTGGCTATGATTTGCGGAATATTGCTTTGCACTTTCGCTCGTCACTCGGCTGAATGACATTCAGTTATCATGTAACGTTCACACATTACTCAGCGTACGTACTATTCAGATTAAAGTAATACATATTTTATAAAACCCTTTGCTGTAAGCTGTTTTTTTGTTTGCGTCTGACAACATAGTCACTAGATATCTATATACCTTGGCAGTCCTTCACAGAAAAATCGAAACATGAAAAGAGAAAGGTGATTTATCGAATTTCACTCGACTACGTACCCCACAGATTGTGTACGACCTTTTTATACGAGGGTATCGATTTTCGTACGCGATTTAAATGACGGGGTTTGAGAGATCGGTTAATGAACTGACATCCATGTTCGTATTTGGGGTTAAAGCACAATCGATGGGTTGGTATAGAAGATACGGGATGTTGTTTTGAGGGGTGCGCATCATAATATGACCTAATATGTTTAATATACGCTATAGCAGAGGCACGGGCATTACAATTTGACGTAAAGTATACAGTATTATGCCACATGCAATACTAGCAATTGACACAGTGATGTGTAAAAGTCTCATCATAAATGAATGGCATTTGGCCAAGCAATGAGCGAACATGGCATGCACAGTGATATATTATATTCGCATACGCATGCTGCCCACAGTTGAAAGTCTCATCCGAACTCTCCAATCACAGATTTCTTTTTTACGAAAGAGAATTTCGCTAAACCAAACACATGTTCTTATTGGTAATACGAATACAAGTTCTAAGTAAGTTTTGTGGATTTTGACAAAGTTACTATAGATCCCTTTAACCCACGTGACCAAGAAGTCGGCTCGCAATGAATCGGAATCATTTGATGTCACGTGGCACCTCTGTGGATATTGTGAATACATTCGTTGATTGTTCGCCCAAGTTCAAAACCATCGACAATACTATAGCCAGATAGCCTTGCATTTCCACGACAGAAGTTTCCAGATTGAAACTCAAAACCCGATTTTTCTCGAAATAATCCCTTCTTCTCAAGGGCAATAAGTGTGGTGTATCAATAGTCTTGACAATTGAAGTTCTTACTTCTACAACAGACTCTGCCATGCACAATTGACCTAATTCGATCATCACACATGAATGAATGTATTCGTGTTGATTGTCAGTGTAATAATGTGATAAAAGTCAAGGCGCGGTGACGAAGCCAAGGCCAGGTCCGGGGCAATTCCGGACAAGGTGTCGTATGTTTGTTTATTGTGTATGATTAATTTACTTAAAGTGAAATAAATTGTCAAAGGAATGTGTATTTTTGTATCCAGTCTGTATTGAAGTTTAAAAAAAGGTTGCAAACAACAATCAATTATTCTTCTAAGATGAAAATAACACATTACAATAGTCCCTATGGTTATTTTAAAATAAATAAAAGAAGCTTAATTATCTTAGTAATACATTGTGTGGAAGGACATAGGTCATGTAGGTGGCAGCAGAGTTTTTGTCAAAATTAGTTGCTACGATCCCTATATACACCATGTACACTTGCATGAGAGGGGTAGTATGGGATCCGGGGGGGGGGGGGGGGGGTATTACATATCTATACCAATGATGTGGTAACGGAATAAAAGTCGAAACCTATGCCTCCACACTAACTTTTTCCTTACTTGCCCTTCGGGCAAGTAAATTCATGACTTTTCAAATTGTACTTGCCTATAAACGAGATGTGTACTTGCCCGTTTACTTCATCTGTTGAGGTTTTAACCTAAGGAATTGCATAATTCCCTCGTAGTTTACCAGTCATGTATTTGCCCGATCAGGCTACCAAACTATAGGCCAGTTATGAAATGATACTTGCCCGACATCAATTTTCACTTGCCCCGGGCATGCAATACGGCTTGTGAATTATTTTAACTGTATGCGGACAATTTGATTGCAAAAAAAAGGGCGGGGCTCTTAAGTTAAATGGCTAGAACCGATACCACTTGTATTTCTCCCGGGTGCCAATGCCAATAGGTCATGATAATTCAAAACTTTTCACTTGTGTGCGTAATCACTTTCTGCCAGTAGCGGGGGGTAATGGACCGGGAATATCATCAAGAGCACACAATACTCTAATTGAAGGCTTTGCATGCAGGACAATAAATAATACAGAATATAATCATCGTACCATATTGTAAACGTATGGGAATACCATACGTATCGGGTTAAATGGTTAATGAATATGTAGCCACTGAGACAGCCACGTTGCATCTTATCCCCCCCCCCCCCCCCCCCCCCCCCCCCACACACACAAAACAAAACAAAAAACAAAATGAAGAAAACAATATTTTAAAGTCGTACTGACGTTTTGGTATAAGTGAAAATGTTCAGTTAATTTTAGCTGAGCAATTATAATAATTTTATGATCTTAGTTTGCTTTTTAATCTATTCCAATATGGTCTTTCGTAATGTTTGGTTAATGGGTGTTTGAATGTTCGTGCAACATGGTGTAATGCGTGCGTGTGTGTTTGGTTGTATTGTATATCTTTTAATGAACCTGTTTTGTTGTATTATCTCTTTTACAAACAATCTTTGGAATCGCAAACAGACACATAAACAGACAAAAAAGAACTATTCCATACCAAACCAATCGACCATGCCGACTACAGAGATTGAAGAGGGTTGGTCTCGTTTTCTAATGGTATACATTAATATTTAGCATTTATGACAAGGTGTGTGTGCAATTTCCACTAATAAACCGGCGGATGTTCTTTGTGTGTATCGCATGCCTTTTTGTTAAACGTACCTGTTTCGTATTATCTCTTCCACAAACAATAGCTTGGGAAATAGTGTCAAGCAACGAATTACAAATAAATAAACAGACAAAAACGAAACTCCGAATTATCATGCAGAGATATGATTCAGAAAAGATTTCAACTAAATTATATTACGATTCGCCGTCCCATGTCAGTTACCCCTTGTCAACACTAATAGTCGAGAGTTGGGGGTCTTTGGATAGGAGACCATGCGCTCTTGTTAGAATGGTGTTTTTAATAGTACACCAGGGCAATGCAGTATTCATACAACCGCACTACTTTAGTTTAATGCCAAGTCTTATTTTGCATGACGTGCCTAAGAATTAAACACACGATGTTTTCAGTTGCTAAACAGGGTGGATTTAGTGGGTGTCTAAGGCTAGAAGGCAATTTGTTAACCCCCCCCCCCCCCCCCCCCCCCCTCCCCCACAAATTTACAGTAGGGCGTTGGTCCCCAGCTTAATTTGAACCGCAAGCGTTCACACTTTACTCGGCTTAATCGACTTGTAATGGATGATTCCGTAATTGACATTCGGTGTAGACGCAATAATAAGGTATTAGACTGACTAGGCAAGCGTACGGTTTACAATAGCTAGCATTCCATGCACTGACAATCTTTGTGAATACAAGTCATATGAGTACATACTACTGGCGATGCTCGCACATATTTTCTATTTTCTTATTGAATAATTAATATCAATAATTATTAATGATATCATGGACAGTTAGGGGATTTTGTTAAAAACCACCATGACAGGCAAAAACACATACTACTGACACGCATTCTCATGAGCGGGTTGATTTTCAAGTTGGGAGTTTACTGGGTTTAATCCGCCATTGGGAGTCATTTTAACTCCCCATGAGGTACTATAGTTTTAACTCGTGGGTTACCTTTAGTGTTACCCAATAGTCAAGCAGTACATTGTGATAGTTTGTTTGTGAAGTATATTATTTACCCATAATTATATAGGCCATATTGTTTGTAGCATGGGAGCATCGAAAAGGGGGTTAGTTACCCCAGGCCTCGCCCCCCCCTCCCCCCCCCCCCCCAAGCACCATCCTCACCACCTTCGCCTGTACCATACCAGCAGTCCCTATTTCACTGCTATAACACCTCTTTGATTTGTTCCGCTACAGTTTTACTCTTCCAAACGTAGATCCTAAAGGCTAACATGTACTTTAGAGGCAGCTATGAATTGTGATGTTATTTATGTCTTTTTTGTGAAAATTTACGGTCAGAGAATAATTTGCTTTTAAAAAGGTGCAGAATTATAGGGTTAGGCGAAAAAGAGGGGGGGGGGGGATTTCGCGAAGAGGTGTTAAAATGCCCGAATAGGTGAAATATTTCGGGTGCTAAAGTTGGACATGGTCCAAACAAGCGATGAGGGTGTGAATTATTTTCTGGAGTTCGTCCAGGAGGAGCGAACTTTCAGAAATGCTGGACCTGTGTTGAAGGGAAAGTACGTGTTGGTATTAAAGGAACTACAGCGTCTAGATGGCCTAATTTTCACAATTCGGCTCTTTATATGTAATTTTTCCCGAAGAAAAAGAATTTGGCAGTCATTTCTCATGAAATCAATAAATTTTGGGGGAATTAGTAAATATCTAATTGTCCTGGGAACGCCCCTTTTAAATCGCCAAAATGTGACGTCATCTAAAGAACGGAC
>JBAMJV010013087.1:0-15959 GCA_037951105.1 Echinarachnius parma
CCCCTCTGGGAAAGACATAGTGACGACCATTACCCTCCAGATGATAATGTGCTCCTTTATAGCAGGGGCCGCGGAAAGGTTTTGAAAGTGGAGGGGGGGGGGGGGGGGGGGAGGCTGACCACATTTTAATTGTTATTTTATGCTTATGTATTTTTTTTTTTAAGCCAAAAAAGTGGGGGGGGGGGGGGGGCTGTAGCCCCCCCCCCCCCCTCCCCAGCCCCCCGGTTCCGCGGCCCCTGTATAGTATGGAAATTAAAGGAACTCGTCCCACTATGCCCGAGGGTTACATGACTTCACAACCCAACCTGGCCCATCGGATTTTAAAATCTGACGGGCGGTGTCATCTTGCGAGCGCCTTGCTCACAGTGCGTCCCGTCGAGCACGAGGATGTAGTCAGAATTTAGAGGTTTAGTATAGGTTTTCCCATTCATTTTAACACTGTTGTCATTCAATTTCGTCCCGAGAAGCCGAGAATGTGCCAATGCCAACTTCAATTTCGTCTATTGTCGACCAATTTCACAAAAAGTCCATTCAATTTAGTCATTTGTCACACATTTTCGTCCAGTACAATTTAAATTCGTCAGTCACAGATGTGTTCAGCAACTGTGACCGACGAATTTGAATTGTAATCGACGAAAATGCGTGACGAACGACTAAATTGAATGGACTTTTTGTGAAATTGGTGGACAATAGACGAAATTGAAGTTGGCATTGGCACATTCTCGGCTTCTCGGGACGAAATTAAATGACAAAATGACGAAAATGAATGGGAAAACCTATATTAGGATTAGGGATTATTCTTTAGTTAGGGTTGGGGTTAGGGTAAGGGTTGCGTTTAGTGCTGGTGGTTAGGGTTATGAGCTGGGGAAATTAGTTTCAGGGATCAAGTTGTATTAGACCAAAATGCGACGTAACGGGTGTAGACTATGAAAATGCGTGATACAAACAATTAAAAAATACCGCCACGAACGGGTTGATTGGGACAGTGGCCAGTGGCTTTTGAATGACCAGTGGCCATTGAGAGTTCATGAACTTTTGAATAATAATATTCACGATTCGGCTGTATAATTATTTCGGCGAAACTCCCAGGGTCCAAGACCTTGAAACATCTTCCCCATCTCATTCAAAGAAATTATAAGATATAATATTAATGTATTCAATCGTTTTGGGACTTTTCCGCCTCAAACTTCCCGCAGATCAATGTCATGGCCATGAACAATCTGGGGGCAAAGAGCATAGTTTAAAAGAGGGGGGGGGGGGGGGGGGTCCGTGCAAAACATGAAAATTGTATTATCTAACGTGTTTCTTTCCCCCACAGGCAAGGGGATGGCAATAATGTCATCCTTGCTCAGTAGCTACACTAAAGTAGGTAGGCATTAGAACTTCCATAAATATTGGATCTAAAAAATATAGAGGAATATGTTATACGGAATAAAGCATCGTATATATCAGATGGTAATCCATTATTATAGTGGATGGAGCCCCCGGGATTATTTTGTTTAGATTAATCAAAGTTTCTGGTAAATATCTTGGTATTATATAAGTACAAATATCATCACAATAGTCTCTTAAAGTTTTTGATAATCATAAGCTTGAATCTGAATTTAAAGGTAGTTCAGATTCGTCAAATGAGATGCGCGGCGCCATCTTGCATACGCGTTGCGCACGGTGCGTAATGCACGTTAGCTCAGTGTCATGCGGTGCGCGCAAACTAACCCAGTTCAAAATGGCGACCCGCTATGTAGCATCCCCACGCTTGATGCCCTTTAAAACAAGTAATGCCCATAAGGTATCCCTTTTCATTCCCTTCGTTTCGACTTTGCGTCCGAGTACATCGACCCGGACGCGAAATTTTTTTTTCCTACGAACTTTTTGTCTCTGGCGCATGCGCACATGATTCCTACAAACTTTTTGTCGGATATCAGACTTTAGTGAAAACTCTGCATGATACATTTACTAAATGAACCGCTACTCACCATGTATTATGGCAAAAGAAAAGAAGAGTCAGGAGAGAGGATTTGAACCCATGATGTTGAAATCCACAGCGTGACCATTAGGCTACGTAAACCACTGATCTCATTGTAATTATAACCCTCAAACTCACTCAAACCTTAATCTTAGTCATGAATATTCGCTGCTTATGAATAATTCATTAGGACAAAACATTCGTAGGAAAAAAAATTTAGCGACCCAGACGCGAATTTTTTTTCCTACGAACTTTTTGTCCTAATGAATTATTCATAAGCAGCGAATATTCATGACTAAGATTAAGGTTTGGGTGAGTTTGAGGGTTATAATTACAATGAGACCATACTGACCATCAGCGGTTTACGTGGCCTATTGGTCACGCTGTGGACTTCAACACTTGGTATCATGGGTTCGAATCCTCTCTTATCTTCTTTTCTTTTGCCATAATACATGGTGATTAGCGGTTCATTTAGTAAATGTATCATGCAGAGTTTTCACTAAAGTCTGAAATCTGACAAAAAGGAAAAAAAATGTCACGACCCGGCCTGCAATACCCTCCGTTTATAAGACATTTAATGTGGCCCCGTGGTACCTTAAATTTAAATCAAATTGAATCAAGTGAGTACAGTTTCGAGATGGCCTTTAATTTCTTGTTAAATTAACCCCTGTCACATCCAGGTATACCGCCACATCTCACGTCTTCACCCACGCACAATTATCCCCAGGCCGACTATTTAGGCGGACATAAGGTCAATAAACCAAATATCTTACAAGCACTGCTTCTTTTTATAGATAGATTTAAACTAAAGTTCATGAAATTCCACTTTCATGACCAGAACTCGATATTATCTTAAAAGTTTCCGTCGTCAATCAGGCCACCATTCTCTTTCTAATGTCGCTTGTTCAATTCTTGACTGGTGGGCGTTATTTTGATATCAGAAATTATTTTGCAAAAGTTTGTGAAATGTTCCCTCTTCTTGTCCGACAGAAATGATTGCTGCATCAGGCTTAGTGAAGCCCTTGCATGGAACCTTTGGAATAATCCTTCGTGATAATGAAAATGTTTAATAATGAACATTCAGAATAATAATCCTACGTAATAAAGAACCTTCGATATAACTATCCTTCTGAATTAAAGGTGCACCTGTAAAGTGTCAGATATTGCCCAAAATGACATTTGAGACTTCAATCCTGTACCAAAATCATTGTAAGATATGTCCGAATGATGTGTGAAAGTTTCATTGAAAAAGAACACTGCTTTCCTGGTTAAAAAATCGAAAATATGCGTCAGCTTTTACAACGAATTACTGTATGACGTCTATGAGGTTTATGACCGTTCATTGACGCTCTTGAGCTGAATGATAGATATCGTCATGCTATAAAGGGGCATTTGAACAAATCTAACCCTAGTTTATTCTTCTCTTACCATAAGCTAAACAACACGGTAGAAGAGAAACGAGGAAGCTCCAAGTAATTTTCGTGGAGTTAGACACTTTGCAGGCATCCCTTTAAAGAACTTGCGGCAAAACGAACATTCGGAATCTTCGGAAGGATAAAACTTCGGAATAACGAACCTTCGGAATGATAAAACTTCGGAACAAATAACCTTCGGAAAAACGAAAATTCGCAATAATTAACCTCCGGAATAATATAACTTCGGAATAATGACCCTTCGGAAAAATAACCATTCGGAATAATGAACTATTGGAATAATGTTCCTCCGGAATAACGAACATTCGGAATAATGAAACTTTGGAATAACGACCCTTCTGAATTATAAAAAGTGATCCATTAACTTTGTACAATTTCAACCCTGAAATCGATTGAAGCTTTTACACTTCTCTTGTACCTTGTTGTTTGGCTTATAGTAACATGAAATGGGTTTTGATTGTTCAAATGTATCCATAATCATGGATATATTTAAGATTGAATTTGAAAGCGTCTATAGACGGTTCAGACCATAGTCAAGAGTATCAGAATTCGGATACTCAATCGTCCATAGTATACGAATTCGGATATACTTCACGCGAACGATCGGGGTAAAATTAGACATTGATTTTCTCAGTTTTCACTATGTAAACTGTATTCTTTTCTATGAAATTCTCAAGAATCTACCAATGAAATTGGTATATGATTGAAGTCTCATCAAACATTGCTTTTGGGGAAAATATAAAGTTAATGGATCACTTTAACCGTCAGTATAAAGCATCTTCGGAATAGCGAACATTCGGAAGAACGACCTGAAAGCCTGTAATCGTAAAATGATATTTCACACGAACTTCATCAGTTAAAATGCATGCATGAAATGTCTTTAAAGAGATCTTACTAGTAAAATTGTCAAAATCGACAAAACTCACAATATAGCTCTAGTAGTTCCCCCACACCTTGCTGTATTCATATAACCAACGTACGCATGGAAAAGGTTTCGGGTTTTCGAATTTCTCTTTCGTTCTAAAGACAGTTGTGATTAAAAATATGTTTGAAGATGAATAACTTTGCATTTTCGCTCATTACTCGGCCATATACCATACGTACATTTAAAAAAAATGTTCACACATCACTCAGTTGACATATCGGATGACAGAAGTAAGCATTTTATCAACACTTTTTTAATTTTTGCACTTGTCATCAAAGTAACTAGTTCAATATTAGTTTAATACTTTATTGTAGAAAAGGGAGATGGGTTTAAGGTTAAAAGATTGTATTCTTTAAATCAACATGAATACATTTTCAACAAAATGAGTGTATATTTACTTGTGACAAGTTAGTCAGGAATGGGAAGTTGTAAAGCTAATTTATCTTATAAACGCGCTGAACTTTGGCAATTAAGATATTACCAATCACAAACTTTTGTAATAAGGAACTTAAAGCATATCGTGTATCTCCCGGTCTATGACCTCCATTGCAATTTCAAGGTCATTTCTCCGCCTGTCCATTTGATATAAACGCAGGGCTCAATTTTGCTACATTTTTCGAAAATCATGCGTGTGCTTTTCAATTTTAAACAATATTTGATATTTCAAATAAAATGGATCATAAATAAACATAAAGAGTTCATATTTCAAAATACAAACTCCTCAAATTCAAGGCAAATGGCTCATTAATAAGATGCATGTATTTATATCCCAAACAGAATCTACAATTTTGATTTAAACACTAGCTAAACATTTAGGATAGATACTCATACTCATAGTACATATAGGATAACAAAAAACTTACAGTACTTACAGTACATTAATGGTTTATTATGGTGTATTCTCAACCAATTGACTCTTTGGAGGGCACTATTATGCCTCTCAACTTTCGCACTAACGCATGATTTAGGACCCGTTTTGATCATCAATCTAATTTATTCGTCCTTAAACTCTCAAACTTTTCATAATGTTATCATTCTTCTGCCGAAACGACCCCCGGCTGGGTTGAAGAGAACGAGAGCGTGAACTGGGAATTTAAGGAATGTGATCATGACAATACTCTTTGTTTGGAAGTATTATTGTTGTATATTACCAAGAAATAAAAGTGAAAAATATTACAATCAAAAGTCACAAAGGAAATTGACAGAGAGTTATCGTTACCAATGCACAGGCGACTGGAAATAGTACTATAACCTATTTAAGGAAACGACTTTGTATTTTTAAAGAATTATTTTGTAACAGGTGTTTAAATAACTTAAAGGGGTAGTTCAGTTTTGGTAGAGAGGGCGCTGCACATCACAATTTTTTTGTGAGGTAATGAAAAACTGAGTGTCGAATTTGAGAGAACATGCAATTTTAATGGCAGAATAAACTTTATTTGGTCAAAATCGACCCAGAAACGGCTGAAATATCAATAAATATATCTGATCTTATAATTATTTGGGGCCCAAATAATAAGATGATTTTTTCAAAAAATTTAAAAAATGCTTGCACTTTTTCAAAAATTTTCAAAAGCGTTTTTTAAAATAGTTGTTGATGATCTCTCTATTTAATTATTATTTCAATAAAACATCACATGCATAATTTTGTATAAAAAATGGTCGAAACCAATGCCTTTTAAGAAAGCGCCCTCTTGTGTTTGAATGGCTCTTTTTGAATGATAACGGGCTTTTTACTTAGTCGTTTGTAATTTTGTATACCTTTCGAGCATAGTGGAGTTATAACTATTAGTTTATAATGTTACTGTCCAGGTTTGGTTACTAAAGTTGAGCCTTACCAAAACTGTACTACCCCTTTAATGAATGGAAGAATAGACATCATTTTGCGTATTGTTATTTTTCTTTGTTCATCTTACAAATTATAAAAAGAAACATGACATAATAGCACAGTTTGACTCTGACTGGCTGACGAACATTATTATGATTGATTAAAATGAAGAAAACAAAATGTTTCCGTCTGTCTGTGGGATTACCTTTTGTTATATCGAATTATTTGATGAATGGTAGAGTAGACGCAATTGTGTGCCTAATATTATTGTATTTGCTCAACTTAAAAATAGCAAAAAGAAACACAACATAAAAGAACAGTTTGATTTTGAGTTGATCACGCGCGAATAGCATCATGACTCGTTAAATAAAAAAAAAGGTTATTTATGGGATTTTCTTGTGATATATCAATTCATTCGTTGTTATATCAATACAATGCATGTTTACACAAAGAATTTGAAATTGAATTCAGTGAATGGAAGTGTAGATGTCATTTAGTTATATACTTCTTTTAATTGTCCAAAACGAACATTGTATAAAAAGCATAATTTGACTTTGGATTTGTTCACGCACGAATAGCAGCATGATTGGTTATAAGTGCAAACAATTGTATCCGTCTATTTGTGGGATTTTCATAATAGACATAATTACGACTAATTTTCTATTCACGAAATGTGAATAGAAAATTTAGTCGTAACTATGTTTATTGTCATTTTATTTCTCAACATCAACAAACGACACAAAAGTCTATTTTTGTCGATGATTTTGTTGTTAAAGTGATCTATTAACTTTGTGAAAATTCAACCAAAATCATTTGAATCTTCCACACTTCTCTTGTACCTTGTTGTTTGGCTTATGGTAACAGAGGAGTGAAATGTGTTTTGTTTTTTAAAATGTCTCCCTAATTCTGGAGTTTTAAAGTGTCTATGTAGACGCTTTCCACCGTAGTCAAGACAGAGTATCCGAATACGGAGACTAAATCATCCATAGTATACGAATTCGGATACTTCACGCTCGGGATAAAATCAGGCATTGATTTAATTTTTTTTTTCACTAGTAAATATTATTCTTTCTCTATGAAAATCTCACAAATCGTTCTCAATAATCTTCCAATGATATTGGTATATGATTGGATTGCTAGATACCACCTTCCCGTTCCATCACATCGATGCTTTTGTATTTCGTGATGTAAAAACTATAAATAACTTGCAGGTAATTAAAACAAAAGTTGTGAAAAATGTATTTCGAATTCTGGCAAACATTGATATCATTTAAAGATTAAAACGATATCATAATATTATGTATTGCGTTATTATAGGTTATTTACCAGGAAATGTATTATTATTATAATTGGATCGTCAGAAATTACTAAAAAGAAGGACATTAGACAAAAGCACAGTTTGTCTTTTAATAGTTGGCGAACATTTTTAATGATCGGTTGAATACAAAGAAGACAAAAAACACGGCAAATTATTGCAGGATCAGTTTTTTTGCAAAATCATCTGGAGTCAATTGTTATTAATGTTGTGAAAATGTCTTTCAAATTCTGGCAAACATTTAGATCCTTTAAGGCTTTGTTATTCATAGGTATATTAAGTTATTTGGTGTTCCAGGAAATAGTATATTATTCGTATAATTTGATCGTCAGAAATTACGAAGGACAGTCATGTAGATTAAATTGTTATCAATGTTGTGAAAATGTATTTCAACTTCTGGCAAACATTTAAATCATTAAAGACTTGAAACAGTACGTGTTACGTCATTCAAAGGTACATTAAGTTACTTGGTAATCCAGGAAATATTATATTATTCGTATCATTTGATCGTCAGAAATTCCAAAGGACATGTAGAGTCTATTATCTGTTATCAATGTTGTGAATATGTCTTTCAACTTCTGGCAAACATTTAGATCATTAAAGAATTGAAACAGCATTTATTACGTTTTAGTTGTTAGGTATACCATTGAAAAATACCAACGAAAGTCACCATCAGTAAATGTCAAAGTAAGTTCACAAAAAACAGATTAGAGTTCCACACTCGTCATCAGCAGCCTGGGTGTGGCAAAACTAACAAAAAGTATGAAGAAGAAAATTTGTTTCTGAAACACATGTAAAAAGAATTTACATCTGTTCTTGGCTGTACAAATCTTCAAACTAACCTGTAATTGAAATGTCTGGGTTGATAAAAGAAATATATATTATTCGTATAATTGGATCGTCAGAAACTCCAAAGAACATTAGACAAAAGCACAGTTTGACTTCGGGTAGTTGGCGAAAATGTGTAATGATCTGTTGAATAAAAAGAAAAAAGTCAAAAACACACGTTGATTTGCGGGATCAGCTTTTGCAATATCACGTGGAGTCGATTGTAATATTAAACACCCCTCCCATCCGCTTCGGTCCTAAATTTAGAACAAGATGAGGGTTATGAACATTCATTTCACAGTTTGGCAAACAATGCTAACACTATGCAGATTTCACCCGTCGTGTGCCGTTGTGACAGGGATAAGTGTCCACCCAGGGATAATTGGCAGTGACGTCATTGGGACAGTTTTAAAATCCTATTTTTGTCCGTTTTCGAGCCTTCATACAGACGGAGACACACATACACACTCAAACACAAACATACATACATACACACATGCATACGGACATCAAACGAACAGTAATTTACTCATACTACGCACTTAACTCATTCATGACGTCACACATACGCGTTTGACGTCACTCATACAACATAAAGGTTTTTGGGTGTTGATTCAATAAAATGAACTTGAATAAATACAAATTGAACTGATATGCCACGAAATATTGCTCTTACACGTGACACACACACAAAAAACACATTTACGGAGTGATTTTGACAGATATCCCTTGTTTGAATTTGCCCTGGACACCTGGACAATTATCCCTGCCACACCGTCACTGCCATACGATATATGTCAATGTACAAACATAACAATCAAATTGATTGCATATAGGGACTTCCGTATCCCTTATAATCCTTTTGAAGGGATCTTTAGGCTAGCAACCTTTTTTGACATGGGCACAAACTGATGAAAAGTTCATAAAATGTGTATTTCTGTAATATGATTAGTGAAAATTACATGGTAAATGAATGACCGAGCAATGAGCGAAAATGTAAAGTGATATTTGCTAACTCACTGCACTTACTTTGTACGAAGATTAAATTCTCCTATGGAGATATTCAAATCCGAACACATCAATCATAAATAGCTGTATACACTGTTAAATCCTGTTAAAATGTGTAAAAATAGTTGTTAAATCTTTTCATACAACTTTAGGTGTAGCATGATAAGTTGTATGAAGAAGGGTTGCGTGAAGCGGCCATTGTTCAAGCATTGATGAAACGTGTTAAATCACGTGATAGTTTCGACCGCAAAATCACTGCGTCAAAACCTCTTTTGTCCCTTCCCAAACCAAGCGAACCGAGATAGCGCAGTCGATAGAGAGTGAGACTTATAACCCAAAGACCCCCGGTTCGAATCCTACCCTTGCCGCTTTTACATCTTGTTTTGTATTTGCTATTTCAACAACGGGATTGTTGAAATTTATTCTAAACAACAGTTGTAGAACAAATTAAAACAACAGTTGTGTAAACTTTAAACAACTGGGGTTGTTGAAGTTTTCAACAACAGTTGGATGGTTCATTATGTCAAACAGCGGTTGTTGAAGAATTTTAACAAGTTGTTGAATTTTTTTACACAGCGTTTTAACAGTGTAGAGAAATAGAAATTCCGAAAACCGAAACCTGCTCCATGCTTCTATTGTTCATATGTGACAACGTTAAGTATTTTTTGTGGATTTTGACAAAGTCATTACATCCCTGAAATGGTATGCACTAATTTTGAGGGTCACCATACATTTCTAAACGAAAGTGGTTATGGGTTGTGTGTATTGCAAACATAAATATGGGTTTAAAATATAAGTGTTTTTTTTAAATGAAATAGTTTAGCAAAAATGGGTACATAAACTTTCGTGATACATCATCAAAATCACGGCGCACCATTTACATAATGACGCTATAAGAGTTTTGATTTTGTTTGCGGTTTATCCCGGCCAATTACCACAAGTCACAAGTCGTGTACGTGCATCCAAATGTGTGCGATTGTGGTTAATTATGGGTTGTGTGTATTGCAAACAAAAATATGGGTTCAAAATATAATTATTTCAATGAAATAACTTTCGCGATACAGTCATCATGGCGCAACATTTACATAATGACGCTTTAAAATTGTATTTTGAGGTTTGAGGTTTATCCGCAATTCGTGTACGTGCATTCAAACGTGTGCGATTGTCGCGGCGGAGAAACATTAAAGACAATGTCCTCATTTTGCAGACATCTTCAAGGTCATTACGATTATCCAAACTAACCACAAGAAAAGAATTTGGCAGTCATTTCCCATGAAATCAATACATTTTTGGGTAATTAGTAAATATTTAATTGTCCTGGGAACGCCCCTTTAAATCGCCAAAATCGATTATGCTGCCCTCTATTGGTGTGACGTCATGTAAAGAACTTCGCCCCATAGTCTATGTACTCTAGTTGACGTAAGCCGATGAAGTGTCAATCACGCTGCTGATTTTTTACCCTAAATGTGGGCGGGGCGTAAACTGGCTGCTAAGTGAGATTTGGCATCAGAAAATTAGCCTAAAATCACTACTGCCTTTTTTTTTCATGGCGTTTTTTTTCTGCAGACCTAGTTTACAAGTCATCAACTATGGAATAAGTGCCAAAATACGTTGTATTCTGAAGTTCCTTTAAAGGGGTAGTACCGTTTTGGTAAGGCTGAACTTTAGTAACGAAAACCTGCATAGTAACATTACAAACTAATATTTATAACCCCACCATGCTCGAAAGGTATACAAAAATACAAACGACTAAGTAAAAAGTATGTTATCATTCAAAAAGCGCCATTAAAACACGAGAGGGCGCTCTCTAAAAAGGCATTGGTTTCAACCATTTTCCATACAAAATTATGCATGTGATGTTTTGTTGAAATAATGATTAAATAGAGATATCATCAACAACAGTACTATTTAAAAACCGCTTTTGAAAATTTTTGAAAAAGTGTAAGCATTTTTAAAATTTTTCAAAAAATCATCGCATTTATTTGGGGCCCAATATCGGATATATTTATTGATATTTCAGCCATTTCTAAACCGATTTTGACCAAATAAAGTTTATTCTGCCATTAAAATTGCATGTTCTTTCAAATTCGACACTCAGTTTTTCATTACCTCACGAAACAATTGTGTTGTGCAGCGCCCTCTCTACCAAAACTGAATTACCCCTTTAAATATGGAGACATTTGAAAAATCCAAACCCATTAAATTATTCTGTTATCGTAAGCCAAACGACAAGGTGAAAGAGAAGTATATGACAGCTCCAAGTGATTTTGGTTGGAATTGTACAAAGTTAATGGATCACTTTAAAGGTGCACCTGTAAAGTGAGAGATATTGCCCAAAATGACATTTGAGACTTTAATCCTGTACCAAAATCATTGTAAGATATGTCCGAATGATGTGTGAAAGTTTCATTGAAAAAGAACACTGCTTTCTCGGTTTAAAAAAAAGCAAAAATATGCGTCAGCTTTTACAATTAATTACCGTATGACGCGTACGAGGTTTATGTCCGTTCATTAACGCTCTTGAGCTGAATGATAGATATCGTCATACTAAAGGGGCATTTGAAAAAATCTAACCCTATTTTATTTTTCTCTTATATACCATAAGCTAAACAACACGGTAGAAGAGAAACGAGGAAGCTCCAAGTAATTTTCGTGGAGTTAGACACTTTACAGGCATCCCTTTAATTATCATCTAGATGTGGTTATTTCTGACAAGGCATTGATAGGCAGAGGTGACGGGTGAGTCATCCTAGTTGGCGCGTAAAAGAAGCGTCTGACGGAGCTAGAATTAAATTGAATAAAAGAAAGGAAAAACACAATGATATAGAACATGTGAAATTACACGTACACCGGTCTGTTATGTGCTAATGTTGGTAGCAACGCAAACCAACATCGAGTCAGGCATGTCAGGCGATATCCATGGTATCAGTCGAACTGATGATGAAAGGGAAGTATTCATTACATAATTATAGAACTGCGTTTATACATTTAAACAACGAGAGTCCCGCTTAAAGTTCATGTACAGACGATATGCCATAACTTGGGCCTGGGGGCTTCCAAGAGTACAACAAAAGATAATTTGAAGAGGTTTTAACCCTTATGCAACGTGTCAGGTGTAGTATTGTCTCCTAAACAATTAGTGAGCTTTGTTCACTGATATCGCGTGTCGAATTTATTCTCTGAAAATCGGGCTCGAACTAGTCAGAATTAAGCGACTCTAAATATTGGACCTACGATGGGTTCACGACAGGTTCACGATGATTTCGTGGCTTGTTTTGTCTTGTTGTACGACAGTCGTACGAATAAATGTGTGTCGTGCGTCGAAAAAACTGTCGTGGCTTGTAATTCGGACTATACCCTATTTTATGCCACAACAGATCCACGATATGTTTGTCTTATACTGGTGTCGTGATAACATAATACGACAATCGTACGACATTTACACGACATTCGTGCGAAAAAAATGACACGTTATGGAAGCTAAACAGTTTGGTGTAATTTCTTGCGACAATCGCACGTCATTCGTGAGATTGTCGTGAGATAATCGAAAGAAATTCGTATGAAATCAACTACTTTGTACGATAGTCGTACGAAATTCGCACGATGCTCTCAAGTTACTCCTAGATTACCACAAACATTTCTGACTTCTCTGTCTCTTCCTGCCGTGAAAGCATCTAAAATGTAATTATGACCACCTCCACGACAGTCGTACGAGAAAATCATCGTGGGATTCATTAAATGTGACCAGGGCTTAAAGGGCTTAAAGGGTAACAAGTGCAAAATGTGATGAGTGATTAATAAAATGTGTCCACAAAGTAATGTGTTAAAAGTTCACGTTGATTGGATGTTTTTTGGCTGAGATATGAGCAAAAATGCAAAGCGATATTCACTGACCTATTGCACTTATACTTTGTACACGGCTTAAATTATCCCGTAGACAATTTCACATCTGAACACTTCAATCGTAAATATATTTTGAACGAAATGGAAATTTAAAAAACCGAAACCTGTCCCATGCTTTTATTGTTAATATGAATATAATAAGGTATGAGAGAACAACTAGAGTTCCAAGTAAATTTTGAGGATTTTGACAATGTCCCTTTAAGGGGGGGGGGGGGCTTAACCTACTTTTCAAGGGAGTCAGATTTCATTGAAATTGGGGCAATATCATCATTTTTTAAATTTATAGTGTTAATATGAGTGCTACGGAAGACAAAAAGTGAGTTTAATATAACACCACGAATACTAATTAGCAAACAATAGGAATAAAAGAAAAATCTCTTGCGCTCTCTCACACAATAACCCAACCACTTACAGAGTTCATTTTTTCACAGCACCTTAAACAAAGCAGTCCCAGCGTGTTTTTTTATTTTTATTTTATTTTTATGTTAATTAGGCGATTATTAATTTTTCGTGCTAATTAAATATTCATGGCTTAATTGGTTAAAACAAGAAATTATTTTGGAAAAACAAAAACGCTCATTTCAAAGTAGCATTTGTTCTGTACATCATGTCCAAATTTCAACCAGATCCATCAATCCAATAATGAGTTATGGCATGCAAGAGATTGACACTCATGCATAAATTAGATACTGAGAAAAACAAAGAAATACATAGCATTCATATTTGCAATATTTGTAATTCTAATTATACACATAAAATTGCTTCTTGAATCCGAATATCATTGTATCAAATTGGTTATTACATTAATTATCAACTCTCAACGCAATGTTAAAGGGGTAGTTTAGTTTTGGTAAGCTGAACTTAAGTAGCTAAAACCTGCACAGTAACATAAACTAATAGTTATAACTCCACCATGCTCAAAAGGTATACAAAATTACAAACGACTAAGTAAAAAGCCTGTTATCATTCAAAAAGAGCCATTCAAACACAAGAGGGCGCTTTTTTAAAAGGCATTGGTTTCAACCATTTTTCATACAAAATTATGCATGTGATGTTTTATTGATATAATGATTAAATAGCGAGATCATCAACAACTATTAAAAAACGCTTTTGAAAATTTTTGAAAAAGTGCAAGCATTTTAATTTTTTTCTTCTAAAAATCATTCTAATTATTTGGGCCCAAATAATTATAAGATCAGATATATTTATTGATATTTCAGCCGTTTCTGGGTCGATTTTGACCAAATAAAGTTTATTCTGCCATTAAAATTGCATGTTCTCTCAAATTCGACATTCAGTTTTCATTACCTCACAAAAAAAATTGTGATGTGCAGCGCCCTCTCTACCAAAACTAAACTACCCCTTTAATAATCTTAACTTGTTTCATAATTTTTAATTAGTTTTGATACTTTAATTAGTCACTAATTAGTAAAATCACTTTCCCACACCAGGTTTGAGTATGTGGGGCAGTACAAATTGTGAATCTATCAGCCTTAGAGTGAAAGTAATTTCATCTGCATATAGCACTGTCAAACCAAGCCTATGAGAGGGCAGCAGACAACACCTTAACAGGGCATAATGTATCCTCCATTCAAAAGAAAAAAAATAAGGGAAAAGACCAATAAATAATGATTTTAGAAATGTTTTTCTGGTGTAGTGTTCTCATATTGTGGAAGCATAGTTTCAAGGTCATTGAATGACCGATGACGAATTAACTTTATTGTGATTTTAGAGTAATTTCGGATGAGATATCAAAGTGAAACTTTGGGATATTGTAAAATAGATGTTGGAGATTAGTTTAATATGAAAATCTCAAATTTGAATTTTTAAAAAATAACTGCCCCAAAAGTAGGTTAAGCCCCCCCCCCCCCCCCCCCCCCCCCCAACAACTGTAACAACCGTCGGAAAAGAGACGATTTTTTTTCGGGCTAGGCTCGAATCTAGAACTATAGTTCTAGTTATACGGTAATACTCATCAACGCCTGTTCAGCATCTAGATGAGTACTGCAATGCTAATTTCGTTTTTATTTAGTATATTTTAATATCGCAGAGGAAACATATTCCACACTTTTCACAAATATGAATCCTCTGATGGTGTATTACTTTGTAAATTGTGTGGATTGAAAAGTTTTCAAGACCTGTTTAAGTGCATTATCAAAATGATGCACAGCAAATAAGACTGATATCGAGGCAATTGTGTGTCTAAAATAAATACTACTACAGCAAGGTACCACGCAATAAATTTAAAGTGTTATTTCAGAGTATATAAGCCAATATTGACACCCAGACACCGTGGCTATATTATTCTAGGGAAAATAAATATCAATAAACCTTGCCCTACTCATCATCACTGTTGTTTCCAGGCCTGTAACCAGGATTTTTCAATGGGGGGGGGGGGGGGGGGGGGGGGGGGAGGGGGTCTGCGTAATTTACAAAAACGGAACCGAGACCGATCGTGGCCGAGACCGAGGCCACTGATTGAGGGGGGTCTACAACATTACCGAAAGTTGGACCTTACTTATTTTTGGTTTGATTTTTTTTTCGGGGGGGAGGGGGGGGGGGGGGGGGGGGGGGTACATAGTTACGCACCCAACACACTCCCCTGGCTACGGGCCTGGTTTCTGTTGTTTTTCAATACAGTATTATCAAAAGCGCAGTAGTGAATGTGGTAAGGTTGACAGCTCCCAAGAACCCCCCCCCCCCTCCTCCTCGGCTCTTACCTGCGAGCGCGTAAGTGTGAGCAGCCTTTCGGGTGG
>JBAMJV010013088.1:0-32915 GCA_037951105.1 Echinarachnius parma
TTGCGAAATTTACCAAACGACACCTCAAATCAGCATTATTTTGCAGTCATATTAAAGACAATAAAATTTCCTATAATAATATGAAATTATTGATTTACAAAATTACGCATAAATCAATAAATGTATTAGGAGTTGAATTAATACTTTTCAGAAAACTGTCCAATTATATCAACGATACTCTGTGAAAATTTAAAGTGTGTACCGTATCTGAACAAAAGGTTAAAGTACTTGGAAGTCAGCATTTGATATCGACAAAACGGGTAGTTTGGCATGATTTCTCATGCTGTACAGGGTGTCTCAAAAATGTGTCAATCTCGGGACACCTTCAATTCCAGTTATGAACAAAACCACCATTTCCTGTAATATGATGAATATTCCACCATCATTATGTAATCCGCGTAGATGTCGTGTCTGTCGTGTATTTATTTAACTACATTTATCATAAATCAAGCGCTAAAAATGAACTTAATTCCACTCCACATGGAGCATTCCAGTCAGCTGCATACTGACACGCCTGCCATGTATATTGCAAATTCGAATCATACTGGGTGCCCATGATGTGTTTAAAACATTGTCAAGATCATGTTCATAATCTTGAGTAAGTGTCTTACTGAAGTACACAATATGCGGGACATAATATGTGCACAGCGTATCTAGATTCGAACACCATCTTGATCGCAAGGCACGCACCCTGCATGCCCTTCATATCTCATTACATGTATCTGGAGGGATCTGGAGACCATACAGGTCTATACTAGTTGGTTGACTTAGTATTAAAACAAAACAAACTCAATTGCTAAACCAATATGTACAACACCGTAAAGCCTCAGCAAGCCGAATGTTTATTTTTTGCACGACACTGTACTCGTGTAACCATGGTAACAACAGCCGATTATGGACAGAAATATACCCAAATCACCAAATATTTATTTTAAAAACTTAAAATTAGCAGGTAAACTGTGTCATATCACATGTGATTTGTTTTCCTTCATGTTCACGCGAAAATTAGTGTGCATAATGCGGCTTGTAGTAGCCAGATATATGATTTATTGTATTTCTATTGTTGTTGTTACTATGGTTACAAAGTCTAGCTAACTGTGGTTTTCAGAATAATAATCATGTTAAAAACATAATTATCTAGATATGGTCGGTCCAACTGTAAAGGACGCGCGCCTCCCATTCGAATATTGCACTAAATAGTGCACTTTGCAAGATGGATTTATTATTGCGGTGAAATTACCGATACACTATGTTCGTGTATTGCAAACCGGTGGCGGCATATTCATGAAATAACAGAAGAAAACTGAAGGTTTTGTTAAAAACGGGTATAAACAATATGTCATTATTTAGGAGCATTTCTTGAATAAAGTCCGTAAACAAGAATTACATTTATTGGGGCACCCTGTATAGTTTTCGAAATCGTACAAAATTGCTGTATTTGTCGATATCAAATGCTGACTTCCAGTTATTATAACTTTTTGTTCAGATACGGTACACACTTGGCATTTTCCCAGTGTATTGTTGATATAACTGGGCAGTTTTCTGTAAAGTATTAATTCAACTCACAATGCAATTATTGATTTATGCTGAAATATGTAAATCAATAATTTCATATTTTTTGGAAAATATGCAAACCGGTGGCGGCATATTCATGAAATAACAGAAGAAAACTGAAGGTTTTGTTAAAAACGGGTATAAACAATATGTCGTTATTTAGGAGCATTTCTTGAATAAAGTCCGTAAACAAGAATTACATTTATTGGGGCACCCTGTATAGTTTTCGAAATCGTATAAAATTGCTGTATTTGTCGATATCAAATGCTGACTTCCAGTTATTATAACTTTTTGTTCAGATACGGTACACACTTGGAATTTTCCCAGTGTATTGTTGATATAACTGGGCAGTTTTCTGTAAAGTATTAATTCAACTCACAATGCAATTATTGATTTTTGCTGAAATATGTAAATCAATAATTTCATATTTTTGGGAAAATATGCCTAAAATTTGAGTTTGGAGCTAAAAATGACCGTGTTACATATCCTGAAACCCATGGTATTTGGTATCGGATTATAGGAAATGTTATTGTTTCTAATATGTCTGCAAAATTATGCTGATTTCAGGTGTCGTTTGGGAAATTTCGTCAATTATCTATAGCAAGTCAAAACGGCTACTTCTTTGGACGCCATCTTGGATTTGGAGGTGTTCGCAACAAATTTGTTGAGGTAGACCTCTGAATTAATTTGTCTCTTTAAAAATACTTGCAAATAAAATTGGTTTAAACTTGTTGTGGAGATCTGGCAACCTAAGTCCTTAAGGCAGCCACTTTTTCGACTTTGGCCCTCCGCCTATTTGCTCTGCAGCCGAAGTTTGCGGCACTTGCCGTTTACCGCCTCCCGTAGAGCTAGCAAGTTCTTCGTCGAGTTGAACCCCGGGAAGGATTTTGCCACCTGCTTCAAAATAGCAATGAATGTGCTATCATCGGCAAGGGCAGCTAATCCCTCCACGGGGTTCCCCATGTAGCTCCTCCGTCGCAATTTCAAGACGAGTGAGTCATGCATGAGTGACCACACATCAAAGGCAAAATTGTCACTTTTTGACTCTAGTGACTTTTGAAATGTGACATTTTGCCTTGAATGTGTGCTCACTGCTCACTCATGCATGGCATGGCGGATCAAGTTCATTTTCACGGGGAAGTAAGCCAATAAGTTTTGAAACATTCCTGCCAAGTTATTTTGCTCAAACTTCTTTTGCCGCTGCTTCATCCCCTCATGGGACGAGGAATGCGACACCCTTTACAATGATTTAATAGAGACCGATCCTGGCGACGAAGCAGCTTCCAAGGCATCACTAACAGACTGCCTTTATAACACCGAGATAGATGGGAGGAGACAGTACACGGTATGGACTTCACTCACTCTAGCAGACTGGCCTGGAAAACGTTCAATCGTCTCACTGGTAGAAATCCCAAATCAAAGAAATGCCCTGTGACCGCCAACTCCATCGCAGAACAACTCTTCGCGAAAGGTCGCTTCCCCAACGCAGACAAGAACTATACTCGCCAGACCAATCAAATGACCTATGGCAGGCCCCAGTGGACGGACAACTATCAGCAACTATCAGCTCTCTTCCGGCATGAAACTGATAAAGAGTGGTTAGGCCCAATGACCTGACAACCTCCCTCCTGAGTTTCTTCTTCACTGCGGTCCAAAATGCCTGGCCTGGCTCCGATCCTTCTACTCATCATGCCTCACTAACCAGTCCATTCCCACGATCTGGCGCAAGGCAACTATCATCGCCGTGCCCAAACCGAACAAGCCCTTAGACAACCCAAAAAACTACAGACCCATCTCCCTTCTCTGCGTCCCCTTCAAGCTCCTAGAAAGACTCCTCCTGGCCCAACTGGAACCAATCGTCGAGCCTCAGCTCCCTGACGACCAAGCAGGTTTCCGCCACAGCCGAAGCACTGTCCAACTAATAGTCAAGCTGAACAACGACATCAAGAGCAGGTTGGTGCCATCTTGGTCGACCTAACTGCAGCCTACGACATAGTGTGGCACCAGGGACTCTTCCTGAAGCTCCTCCAGATGGTCCCCGACCGTCTCTTCGTAGGCTCCAATATCTCCAATATCCTGTCGGACTTCAGCTTTATTCTGAAGACCAGCGATGGAAAGTCAACCAGTCTTCGTCCACTCAGAAACGGCCTTTCCCAAGGCTCAGTCATGGCATCCTTGCTTTTCACTGTGTACATCAGCGACATATGCTCAAGACTGCTTCCCAACAGTATGGCTACGAAGATGATCTTGCCCTCCTCTACTCCGACAAAAACTGGCTCTAAGAGGAAGTTGCCCTAACAACGAACATGGCCCTGATTGCTACATACCTGAAAAGCTGGAGACTCAAACTGACACCGCAAAAACAACAACAACCGCCTTTCACCTGAACACCAATGAAGCAAACCATCAGCTCCCATTCAACGTAAATGGGATCCCTGCCCTACAACCTTATCCCACATACATCGGGGTAAAACTGGACATTCAAATAACATCTTGACTCCCTCTGCGCCAAAGTTTCATCAAGGAACAACCTCCTCCGCTGCCTCGCCGTTTCCACCTTCCAACAGGTGGCCTAACCCTTATGTACAGCACCACCGATTACGCTGCCCCAGCCTGGTGCCGGAGCTCTCACTCACGGAAACTAGACATCCCACTCAATGAATATGATGATAATTACTGGATGCCTAAGACCTACTCCAAAATACCTCCTACCTGTGCTCGCCGGGATTGCACACCCGCCCCACCGCAGGAAACATCACACACATCAATTAGTGAACAAGGCACTCCAAGACCGCAAACACCCCCTCCAACATATCACCCAGAACGCTTAACCAGACCGTCAACGCCTGCGTTTCCACAGACCTTTCATCCGCATGCAGCAACCCTGCAAGATTTGACTTTCAACACCCTCAGCGCATGGAAGGACGACTGGCAATACAACCCACAACCCCCTCAATTCACAGTTACCCCTAACTCTAAGCTGCATCCAGGTGCTGACCTGCCAATAAAAGATTGGATCACCATGAACAGGCTCCGCACTGGAGTTGGGCAGATTACACGCCAACAGGCACGCTGGGGTCTTAGACCCTCTCCTGCCTGCACATGTGGCTCACCTAAGCAAACGGCCGCCCACATCATATACGAGTGCCTCATCTTCGGCCCCCAAACCAAAACCCCAATTTTAACAACTTGGACCCCGACACAATTCATTGGATAACAAATTTGCGCGATGTTACTAAGTTATTGAAGCTTTCTCAAGCGAAAGAAGAAGACTTGAATTGCTTTAAAAATATCAGTTGATAGCCATCTTGTGTTGATCAATTTCCGGCTTTAGTATTCCGGAAATATGGTTTTGAGAGACCGCTTCGTTTCTCTTTTAAAGTATACTAGCAAATTCCCCGTCACCAGATATTTGAGTAAGATAATGTTGCACGTTGTATTTTTGTATTTCGTTATTTTTTTGCATCTGTCCTGTAAAAAACATTTGGTCAATTAATGGAATCTCTGTTTGAATGGTTATGATATGATTTAATAAGTGTATAATTAAAAATACAATCTCATATTCACAGGCATATGCGTACACGGGGGGGGGGGGGGGGGGGGGGAGGGGGGGGTGGGGGGTTCAAATTCCACTTTGATGAAAAGGGGCTGTTTTGGGGTTCCCCTCTCCTCAAAAACATATTCACGGACACCATGAACCCCCCTCACAAATTCTTCACCGACACCCCGCCCCCTTTTGAAAGAATCTTCACCAGTACCCCCTCTCGAGAAAATCTTCATCGACACCCCCCTCGCGTCGAAAAATATTCACCGACACCCCCCCCCCCCCCCACCCCCTTTCAAGATTCTTCACCGACACCCCCCCCCCCCTTCCGGTGGTGATTCAATCTCATATTCACAGGCATATGGGTACCCGGGTGGGGGGGGGGGGGGTGTGGTTCAAATCCCCCTCAAAAAATATTCACGGACACCCACCCCCCCCCCTTACAAATTCTTCACCGACACTCTCCCTCGAAAATTCTTCGCCGACAGCCCCCCCCCCCCCCCCACTCGAAATACTTGACCGACACCCGACCCCTCAAAAATGTTGGTTGAGGAAATAACCACCCCCCCCCCTCAAAAAATATTCACGGACACCCACTCCCCTCACAAATTCTTCAGCGACACCGAAAGAATATTCACTGGTACCCCCTCTCGAAAAAATCTTCACTTACACCCCCCTCGAAAAATCCCCCACCCCCCTTCGAGATTATTCACCAACATCCCTCCCCCCTTCGAAAGAGTCTTCACCGGTACCCCCTCTTGAAAAAATTGCCATCGACACCTCCCTCGAAAATTCTTCACCGCCCCCCCCCCCCCCCCTACGAAATGTTTGACCGACACCATCCTCGAAATTTCTTCACCGACACCCCCCTCGAAATACTTGACCGACACCCCCTCGAATTACTTGACCGACACCCCCCTCGAAATACTTGCCGACACCCAGCCCCTGGAAAATTTTGGTTGACGCAATAACCACCCCCCCCCCTACCCCCCCCCCCTTGTAAAAACCTGTATGCTGCCAGCGATCACATGTCAAACAATAAACAGTATTAATTAAATCGTTATCAAGTAGATCAATAACCCTAATTCCTTGCTCTTCTTGTTTACACATTATTTACAAAAAGCACACATTTGTTTATACTTGAGTACAACAAAGTATGCACTTCGAGTAAACATTTACAATTAGCCTTTATTCAGAAAATTAAACCAGTGACAGAGAGAAACCTATTTTGGTAGCCGTAGTTTTGCCAATTTTGCGAATATCGTGTTGAAAATGTGAACAAAAATTCACCGATCAAATTCAGTCATGCATATACGGACATGTACAATCACACGAATGTGTGTACAATGTAGTAGATTGTGCGTTGACAATGCACAGATGCCGGACCTACAATATTCCGCTACTCTGTATATAGTCTATGCAAATTTCCCTCCCGACGGTTGCTTTCGCTTTTGGAATGTACCGTTACCGTAGATTGTCTGAGCATGTAAGACATCAATGCGATGTATAATTCCGCCACAGAACCTGGCTGTACCCAGCATGTTTGTACGCAGTACTATATACCAATGCAAAACAGATCCCGTCCCTCCCGTTTAGTGGACCAGCGAAATTTTCTGATATATCGCGAAATATAGTTAAAAAGGATATCGCACAGCTTGCGTACAAACGTCAGATCCATCGCCCAGCTAAAAATATATGCGAAAACTACCGTGATGGACAGCAACACACGGACACCAACCCCGTCCTCATATTATAATATAGATGATTCCTCGCAGACATCCTTTTGTTGTTTGTCCGTGCTAAAAAATCATATACACGAACCATTCTTTCTCCTTTTCTCAGTCTTGTCAATCTGCGCTGCTAAGATTTGGTGTAATATTCTTGACGGCTTTTATGCCAAACTCTGAAAGTCCTGTCCTTTTCAGTGGAGGTTAATCTAGTTTGCTCTGACCCTTTTTGAAGCCCAACGAAGGTATCAACACTTTTAGAGAGTCAAGGGATTGGTATAGATCGGTATGAACAAAGTAAGGATCAATTGAGTTCAAGTGATCAGTTAACTCATGCGCAAATTATATCTTGAATTTGGTGTTGAGTGTTATGCCGCTATATGAATCTGCTGGCTAAAAGTGTCATTGTTTCAGACACACGTGTCCTATATCATCCTATAATTGCGTCCTCAAGTACAGTATTGATTTGTCTGTGGGAACTAAAGACTGAAGTAGATAATGTGCGTGCACGTCGTATTCAACATGTTTAAGGGATAGTTGAGTTTTGGTAAGGAGAGTACAGTTTTGGTCAAAATGAATTTGTGTAACCAAAACCTGCACCATTACATCACAAACTCCACCATTACATTACAAACTCCACCATGCTCAAAAGGAATGACAAATTACAAATGACTAAGTAAAAAGCCTGTTATCATTAAAAAAGAGCCCTTAAAAATCAAGAGGGCGCTCTCTAAACACTCATCAATTTAAACTATCTTAAGTAAAATATTGTGCATGTGCTGTTTTGTTAAAATGGTGAATAGATAGAGAGATGTTCAACAACTTTTTAAAAACCTCTTACAACATTTTTGAAAAGCGGAAGCATTTTAAAAAATTTTCTAACGGCTGGTTTCAAATCATCGAATAAGTGTGGGGCCTCACAAATAATTACACATCGTTATGTTTTGGATGAAGCTACAATTTCAAAAATTATACCACTAATTACGTGTTCCGAATAGATTTTCTCAAAATGTCAAGGTTTGATTTCTTTCTCTTTCGACAACAAGAAACATTAGTTATTTATCTTTTAGTACACCAATTCTAAGTTGTCAGGGTTAGATTCTCGTAATAATATTTATAAGCGATTGATGTTCAATAGTGAAATTTCTCTTCCAATAGACATAACACGCGAGGTGGCGCGTTGCATGACGGGTGTACGGCTTATGCAAAATTCATTAAGGTCCAAAAGATTGGAAAACCATGCTTTACAGAAAGATTGGAAAAGCAATCTTGCGCCTGACTGCATTATGGACAGTTGTTTTTCTGAAGCAGAATAGGCAGTAGCCAGAAACTCAAATTATTGCAGGGTTATACATAGAGGTGCTTGGTTTACCAATAAGGGCATTACTGGAGCTTCCATTCCTGTCCAGCTTCGTCAAATAGACATTGTTTGTCAGAGATTTTGTGTAAACCGGCAAAGATTTGTTTAAACTCCATCAATAAAGACTGGATGGTCATAGTAGTCTTGGCTGATTTTGTTCCATACCTTTTCACATTCCAGTCTTTATGCATGTTATTCAAGTAATATTCACAACCTTACTGATATGGGGATTGGTTCGTGAAGTGATGTTCTTCTAAAGTATGAGGTAGCAAATAATCTAAGCGACGTCACGCCCATTGCATTCGTATATGATGCAATTGGCAGTTTGCTGGGATAATCGAGTCACACGAGGTATGAATAGGCCTAAATGGTGTAAAGCCTGTTGATCATAACATAATCGCTGCATGATGGGTCTGCAAAATGTCGTAGCTTCGTGTTAGGTGTGGATGCCAATTTAGGGGATTAGGGGAATGTGACCACTCATCACTTTGATGATGACGATCATGATTATAGTCATCACTATGATGATGATGATCATGGTCATCACCATCATCATCATCACCATGCATGGTCATCATTACCGGCATCATCACCATGATTCTAGTCATCTTCATCACTATGATGATGATGATGATCATCATCATCATCACCATGCATGGCCATCATTACCGTCATCACCACATGATTATAGTCTTCATCATCACTATGATGATCATTATCATCATCATCCCCACCATTATTATCGCCATCATCATCATTATCTATGATCATCACCATAATCATCATGCTTATCATCATCACTGAAATCATGATCATTATCATCAGCATCATCATCAACAATGAAAATGATAAGTATGGATATGATAATAGATTACAACAATGTGCAGCTCAGTTATGCAAGAAATGATCAGCAAAAAACACACATTATAAAAAAGTAGCACAGAAATACAAATAATAAATGAAATACAAAGATGCATGTAGACATTTCCCAACAACAACTTATTGAAAAGTCGATTTTTCCTTTCCTTTCAAAACTTTGCTAAGTTACATGTGCAAAATCGGATGTGAACAATCACTTTTTGTGCAAAATAACTTGGTCCAAGCTGTCACAGTGGTCATTGTGATGATCACCATGCTAAATAATGGAGGTGGGGTTAGGCCTATAGGCGGCATGACCTGATGACAGATCACATCTCTCCCCGCCGAACGCCGCGCCCCGGCCCCGCATCGCACACCGCGCCCACTAATCCGTCCATTGTATCATTACTGTAGTAACGCGCCACACCTAATGGTGGCGTCACATATAAGCCACCCTCTGCCTACGTTCTCGTCCAAAGCGCAGGGGAAGCGGCGACAAATCGAGCGATTAATGACACAATGGTAGCTCGTTCACGCTCTTGCCACGACCTGAACACACTCTCCGTACGCTTTGGCCACGCTTTCCGAGCTATTCACTGTGCACGCTCCGTGTATCTTTAACAATAGCTCATAACAATGAGACGAGGTCATTTGCTCTACGCTCTCGACACGATCTCCACACGCTCTGGACCCGCTCTCTGCGATTCCTATACCATACACGCATGTAGTTGAACACACTCAGTGCGTTTCCTACCAGCACACTACGCATGCTCTTGGCGTAGATCTGTTTTGAAAACTGGGGTGGAGGGGATGGGGAGGGTTATTATTGTTGACTATCATTGTTATTATTAGTATTATTATTATTATTAGTAGTAGTAGTAGTAGTAGTAGTAGTAGTAGTAGTAGTAGTAGTAGTAGTAGTAGTAGTACTAATAGAAGTAGTAGTAGTATAGGTTTCCTGCTCAATTTCGCGATTGTGTCAATCGAATTGATAATAGGAGCAAACGAATTCGCGCGATTTGCGATCGCCGTACCAAAGCAGCATTCGAATTCGTAAATAGTCGTTCAAAATCACGTAGGAGCAAGTGAATTTGCACAAAGTGCATACCTTTTCATCAATGGTCTTTCGAATTCGCGAAAGGGCAGTGGACAGTTGGCTGCACATTCGCGAATTCGTATGCCCATAAATGAACTTCTGTGTCTATTCACGAAAGCGTGTGCGTATGCATGAATTCGCATGCACTTATTCGGAATTTGGAAGACCGATACTAACGATTACGCGGCAACGCGCGAATTCGAATGACCGTAAATGAATTCGATTGAAAAAAAGTGCAAAATTGAGCGGGAAAACCTATATTAGTAGTAGTAGTATCATGATTGTTAGTATGCAATTCAGACAAATGTAATTTGGAAACTTAACTTTTGGGGAAATGGGGGTGTCTGTACCATCGATATAAAAATGTATATCGATGGTCTGTGCACGCTATTCCCCCACACCAAAGAGTAGAGGTATCCACCCCCCCCCCCCCCCGGATCTTCTCCGATGTGTATTTAATTGATGAGTGATTCAGTCTATTGATGGGGGAGCAGAGTCGACAGTCGATGCTTGAATCTGTATATTCTGGGAAACCTAAATGCATTATAGCCCCCCCCCCCTTGGAATGGCAAGCAAAACAACCACAAACATCAGACTTTACTGGCGTACACAGGTTTTTCTATGGCGAGAGGGGGGGGGGGGGGGGTGGACGTGTCTGTCAACAAATTGAGACTGAGCCAACTGGTTGTGTTGGCGGGTATCGAGGACCGAGGCGGTTGGGTCGGAGATATTAATAATGTTAGTTTTCTAAACAGTGTATGGACATCGTGGTTTTGCGACCGGTTTGTTTGTTTGTTTGTTTTGTTGTTTGTTTTTTTTTTTGGGGGGGGGGGGGGGACGTTGGGAACGTGTCGCCGAGATTTTGGACAAAACACTCATATTTTTGCGGGAAATCTGTGTTCATAATGCATACGGTGTGCGTATGTCGCCATTCATCGGAGCCTAATATAATTTGTATCCCGCCATGCAACGTTTTAGCCAGAAATTGAGTATCCCCCAAATGTACATTATTTTTGCCAGGACATGCCATTTTAAATTGTGACATCATTTTACCTATAGTTGAAACGTGTCAAACTTCGCAATCTATAGCCTAGGCTATAGCGTCCACTAGCAGAAGTGCTGGAATAGATCTGAAAGAATGTCTTTTGTTCAACTTGGGAATGAATGAGAAGATTATGACACTTGTGTGGAAAGATATCCTCCAATGCATGGACATACAATAGCCCCTGAACAAAGAGTAGATCGCCGAAGACCCAAGTTTGTTTTTCAACATGTCCAAAGCGAACGCCGAGCTCTTACGTCCTGCTCTTTTGTTCATCGAGCTATTGACTGTGCATTCATGGAAGGATATCTAATGACGCATGTGAGATAATCTTCCCATTCATTGCCCACTGCCTTGCCAATTTGCTAATTTAACTTGGACGCCGCGGGAGCGGCGCGAGAGTGGCCAAGAAAAGTGTACGATCTAAACAATAGCGAACAATGAACGCCGCTCTCCACACGACCTCCACACTCTCTCCCCACGTCCTCCCCACGCTTCCAATTTTATGAATGGGGATTAGGAGCGGCGCGAGGTCGGCGCGAGAGCGTAGCATAGTCTGACGGGGGTATAAACAATAGCGAACAATGAACGCCGCTCTCCACACGACCTCCACACGCTCTCCCCACGTCATCCACACGGTTCTAATTTTATGAATGGGGATTAGGAGCGGCGCGAGATCGGCGCGAGAGCGTAGCATATGTGACGGGGGTATAATCGACTGCGATTAGAGTTCATTCTTCTCTGATAAATCCATGCCGGGATGGAGATCGTTTTGCATCAAAAGTCTTAAAAGTTTGTTTCGCGAAGTGAAAGCTATTTTTTTAAATTCTGAGTATGGATGGCCCGACCGACTGACAAACTCTCAAGAGCCTCGTGATGTAATCATCCAAGCCCGCGGCGTCTCCTCGCAGGGCCGGGTGGCGAATTTTTTTCCCCCAAACCATTTAGCTATGGCACTAGCGCATTAGATATGCCCGTTTAATTGGAATCGGGCGACTTGAATGGAGACCAAAGCGAGCGTATTCAATTTGAGTTTTAAATAGACTTATAGCCGCTAATTATGACTTATATCCACTAAATCTGACCTATAGCCACTAGATATGACATATAGCCACTAAATCTGACCTATAGCCACCAACATTAGGGTTAGGGTTAGGGTAAGTGTTAGGGTATATATATCCCTAAAAACCATCATCAATCAAGCAATACGAAATAGCTCCGCGGATAAAGAGTTCGATTGATACGCTAGAGACCCCATGTTCGAATCCTACCTTGGTCCAATGTGTTTTGTATTTGCTATTCGTTCGGCACTCGACTAAATGTTCGAAATTATACAGGTCGGAAGTTTCGGGTATGCGTGGTCTATGACCAAGTCGCTAATTCACAAGGAGTTGCTGAATGGTTTGGGAATCGCAAATTTGCGGCCGGGTGGCGATTTTTTTCACCGTCCCACTTACGCGTCAGATCGGCTAATTTTATTCCGCAGAGCGACTTGGTCAGAGACCACGCCTGCTCGAAACCGTACCGTTTCGTGCAGAATGTAATCTGTCTGTGTGTGATGAAAATCCATTGAGGTATAACCAAGGATTATTATACGGCAGTGTTGGAGTCATACTTCTATGGGTATAACACGTAGTGGTGTACTAGTTCAATGCGAAAATCATATAGATAGAAAGATAATTATGTAGAAAGATATGAAGATAAATATATATATAGATAGATAGATAGATATTATTAAATAGATAGATAGATAGATAGGTAGATAGATAGATAGATAGATAGATAGATAGATAGATAGATAGATAGATAGACAGGTAGATAGATAGATAGATATATAGATAGATACAAAAATTTAAATAGACAAAAAATTAAATTTAAATAATCTTTCTGAATTAGATAGATAGATAGATAGATAGATATATATAGATAGATAGATAGATAGATAGATAGATAGATAGATAGATAGATAGATAGATAGATAGATTTATAGATAGATATATAGGTAGATAAACTCTTTCTTTCATGGATAGATCGATAGATAGATAGATAGGTAGATAAACTCTTTCTTCCATGGATAGATATATAGATAGATAGAAAGATAGATATATAGATATATATGTAGATTGACAGATAGATATATAGATATATAGATAGATAGATAGATAGATAGATAGATAGATAGATAGATAGATAGGTAGATAGACAGATAGATAGATATATAGATAGATAGATAGATAGATAGATATATAGATATATAGATAGATTTAAATTTAAATACTTAGTAAGCGCTGCGCGAGAGTTCGGAGTGTTTATGGTGCACCAATCAGACCGTAACGGAAGAACGGCCGTAGAGTCGCGTAAAGTCTATATCAGCATACAGTCCTCGCTATATGCTGGTGGAATGCCGAGTGCGGAATGCCGAGTGCCGGAACGTCGAGGAATCAGCTGCGTTGATGCCGAGGTGATTGCGCGAAGTGATCTCCAGATCGGGAGAAGAAATCGGATGAAGGAGTCGGATCCTGAAGTCGGATGCTTAAGTCGGTTCGTGAAGTCGGATGCTTAAGTCGGATCCTGAAGTCGGATCCCGAAGTCGGATGCTTAAGTCGGATCCTGAAGCTGGGTCCATTACCCGGTTGGACAAGCCGGGTCCATAAACCGGATACAACTGCAAATAATAACTCCGAAACATATTTCCACTACGGTGTTCATTTTACATTACATAATGAATATGTAAGCACGCGGAAATGTTTTAAGTTTATAATAACTCAACGATTTTATGCTTCTGACACATAAACACACAATGCAGAATTTTTCCGCTCATAAAAAGCAACGAATTCAACATTCCGTCAATCTTAATATTATCATCCTCCATAAATAGCATAAAATACAAGAATACATTTACTGAGAAATATATAGTCGTATCTCCGACAAAACTTAATCTTCTTTGCTTACTTTGGCATAATTAAACAAATATACATTTCCATTTCATTATTTACATATCAACTTTTATAAGAGGAAAGTAATAATCATTTTCCTTGACATAAATCACGTTGTATCACACAGCCCACTTTCGCACCACATCGTTTGCTTTACTTGGTATTATTTACTTAGCCGCATTATTATATGTGCGACGAAACAAACTACAAACAAAATACAATAAGAAGCATTAACTTACGGTCACCAGTTGTGGTAAACGCTTGTAGGACGTTGTCGTACTGAACACCGGGCTGGCGAGTCACCATCAAAGGGGTTTTCCTATTTAACTTCTACACTTTCAGAAATTTACAAAGGCTCCCCGTGGTCCACTCAATCTCAGCCGCCACACACACGTCCGTCTGGAGCAAGATCTCAAATCACTCTGCCTTACTGCAATTACTTTACCCTCATCCACGCACTCACAATTTCCCGCCCCGATCATACAGCCAATCAACGCTTTCACCTTCCTAGTCTCTAGGAAACCGCACAATATCCAAACCCACGTGATACCGAGGGCCCAATCACACACGATACACGGACTGGCGACCGACTGCCACGTATGCTACCCAATCACGTGGCTCGATTCTACTACAGTAATACTCAATATAATACGCCAGCAGGGACTAGCGAAAGCTACGTGGAGGTCGTCCTATTGTTATCACGCATCCCGCTGCTGCCGTAAAGCTCACTATAATAAGACGCAGGTAGGGGCAAGCGCACACTGTATACCGAGTTCGACCTATTGTTAGCTAGTAACAACGAACTTGAGCTATAGCAGGCACCAGTAGCAGTGAAATAAATTATTTTTCTGCTCGGCTAGTGACAATCGCAATAACTATCGCAATTTAATTTGTTATGCTCTTAAGCTGCGTTTCCATTAGAGCGAATTTCCGCGGCGAATTTTTTTTTTCACAGCGAATTATTTTAAAAATCGCTCTGAGGAGCGATTAAAAAAATTCGCTTGCGAATATTCGACATGTAATATGAATAATATATATGAATAATATATGAATAACACGGATTTGGTCCGTGCGAATGTTCGCGGCGGAGATTCGCCGCGGAAATTCGCTCTTATGGAAACGCAGCTTTAAAGGGGTAGTACAGTTTTGGTAAGGCTGAACTTTAGTAACCAAACCTGGACAGTAACATTATAAACTAATAGTTATAACTCCACCATGCTCCAAAACAAAAGGTATACAAAATTATAAACGACTAAGTAAAAAGCCCGTTATCATTTTAAAAAGAGCCATTAAAACACAAGAGGGCGCTTTCTAACAAGGCATTGGTTTCAACCATTTTTCATACAAAATTATGCATGTGATGTTTTATTGAAATAATGATTAAATACAGAGATCATAAACAACTATTTCAAAAACGCTTTTGAACATTTGTGAAAAAGTGTGAGCATTTTTTTCATTTTTTGAAAAAATCCTCTTATTATTTGGGCCCCAAATAATTATAAGATCAGATATATTTATTGATATTTCAGCCGTTTCTGGGTCGATTTAAACCAAAAAGGTTTAAACCAAAGTTTATTCTGCCATTAAAATTGCATGTTCTCTCAAATTCGACACTCAGTTTTTCATTACCTCACAAAAATATTGTGATGTGCAGCGCCCTCTCTACCACAACTAAACTACCCCTTTAAGTTGAAATTTGTATTATGTCATACCCCCGATGTAACCTTGTATTAATTGCAAAGTTTAGAAACAAAAAATTATTGTATTTATGTATTTATGTTTTGTATGTATTTATATCTTTATGCTGTGTTTTTCAATGTAAACGTTGTAATTTCTATCTGATACAGGGCCCTCTTGTAAAGCAGGCCTGTGTGGCACTGAACGGGGCTACCCTGTGTTTTTAAAGAAGACTGAATAAAACATTTTAATAAATAAGACTAGCGCCTGCTGTATACAATACAATTTATATGCATCAAACTCTGCGACTCTGCGATATCGATCTAGCAAAGACAAGTCCAAGGGCGTGGGTGACCATTAATTAGCGGCTGATCTCGAGGCGGACTACGACCACGACGATGAGACTAGAAATATTCATCTAGGCGTAGATACAATACACTCATAGTCATCAAGGTGTGTGAAACTACGATTTTATTGAGAAAATGGCTAGGCTTTTGATGCATAGCAATTGTATATACAGCAGGCGCTAGTCGCATACATCAGGCGCTAGTCTTGGCTTACCAGCGCGTTTTGGGCACGCTGTGGGCGAAAATGGCTAAACAGTGGTGTAAAAAGATATACGCGTGCCGCGCGCTAAGATTCCCAGGCCTTTTGTCGCGTTGAGGCCATAGAAGTAGTATATAAATAACTAGAAGAGAATCTACGCACTGCGCGCTACTTTTCCCACAGCATTAACACGAAGCAAACATGGCCGGTTAGGGAAACTTCATGGACTGGCTAACATGGAATGCTGGGCATTTCGTAGTCTATGATTTAAGACCCTCGATCGCATGCTAAAAATAATCCCACCACCCATAATATATAGCCGCCAACGAGAGAGTTCTGCACAACAGCAGTGATGGCTGCCAGGCGAGGCCTCGTGAGCAGCGATCACTGATGTTACGCAGACCTCTCTCGTTGGTCGCGCTATGTTCAGCATGCGATCGAGGGTCTCGATCCTAGACTAAACGTATCCCATCATTCAATGTTAGCCAGTCCATAACATTTTCCAAGATTAGCGCGCAGTATGACCCCCCTGCCAGAGTTACGCGATTTTTGATCACCGGAAGGTGCTACTACTGGTTGCATTATGGGCTACTTGGGAACTACAGTTAACCAATCACAGAGTAGTTCATACGCGTCGTCACCGGATCGAGGTCGCACAACAAGCTCATATGCATACGTCACCATGGATCCCATTGTTCTCATAAGCGTGATCAAATCTAGGACAGTTCGCAGGAAAAAAAGGTGCGATAGTCTACGCACTGCATAGCATGATGATTGGTCAAGTATTTCTATGTCACTACGCGATGACGTAGAGAAGTAGTACACGATAGCTTCAAAAATCGTGTCACTCCGCCATCTTGCCCATGTACAAAGTATATTGGACACGTGACTTGAAATAATATGTTGCCTGCATTGTTTAATTTGTACTTTGCACAAAATAAAAGTATTAGGATATACCAAACTCGACAGTCGGATAATTATAATGTTCCCAATTTTAAATATGAATTCTCAAGAAGTACAATTAAATTTTCTGGACCCACCTTGTGGAACAGTCTCCCCGAATTCATTAAAACCTGTTCTTCCTTGTCAACTTTTTTACACAAATATAAAGAATTTTTGATTAATAACACGTAAACTCTGCCTTTTATTGATATGTAATACAATTTACACCTTTGTTTTGTTTGATGTTCGTTTTTTGGGGGGATGTGCCTGTTTTCTAACTCTTAAGTACTTTATTTGTTGGGGAGAAGCCTTTGATAGGTCAATGGCCTTTGCTTCTCCCTCCACACTTTGAATTTTGTTATATTGTACATTTTGTTTGTATTTGTATTTATAATGTAATAATTAAGTAATTTTTGTAAGTTTTTATTCAAATTTGTGGAAATAAATGAAACTTGAAACTTGAAACTTGAAACTTGCGCGCGTTAAGTAAGCCTTCTAGTTATAAACGGGTTGGTTTGTTTATTCATAATTCTATGGTTGAGGCCCATATTATTTCTACTGTGCGCAACATGGCAGCGCGTTGGTGCGCAATCAGTTTCGCGTCTTTGTTATTGTATGCGTGAACTAAACAAATGACATTAAGCGTAGGCTAATAGGTGCGCCATGGTTCTCGAGGCTCATACTGGCTTCATCAATGTTGATTGATTTTAAGTCGAAATTTACAAGCGATTTAAAAAATATTGAAAAGATTTTCACTTATTTTGCTTAAGATGAACGCAATTCACGATATTGATGAGTGATATAAAACAACTAACTAATGTGCTTGCTTATGCTCAAAATGACTATTACCCTCAGCTACGCTTCGGGTAATAGTTATTTCAATACCACCTTGGTAATAGATTGACTACCACAAGATGCCCATTCGTTAGTTGTATATTAATAATTTACATTAGTATGATTATTATTATAAGTAGTACTAATGGTAGTAATATCAGCAAACATCGTTATATGTTTGAGTGCCCCCCCCCCTCCCCTCCTCCCTTGCTTGAGGATATACTACACATACGTCCCAGTCTGTAATTCGAAGCCCAGAAGTAATAAACCGATGAGCGATCACGTGCAATTGTCTTACTGCAATTGTCTGAACAGATTGATGTTAGTCTGTTCTCAATACACTATTTACATTAACGGTTTTCAAGTACTTGTAAAACCGTGACATATTGTTATTTATGATAACTATTTCGATAAATTGTTCGATCACGCTTTTTTATAATATACGAGGCACTGCTAACATTAAAGGACGCGTTTCTATGTTAACGTGATAACGCGCCGCGCCCTGATTACGTGAAAGAACGTTGTAAGCCCTTTTTACCCGTCTACCAATTTTTAGACACACGCTAAATAAAAATATAATGAATTTTTTATGTGAATACTTTTCTATTTTTTGTTCCAAAATTTAGTGGAAATGAAGACGCATTAATATTCTTGGGGACCTGCGATCAAACTGATATCACGGCACGCAACATACTTGGACAGACACCCTTACACCAGGCGGCACGCAACGGACATAAAGGCTGTCTCGAATTGTTGCTCTCAATGGGAATGGGACTCCAGGGTCAGGTAATCTGAACAGTCATTAGTTTTGGAATGTATGCAAATATTACAATTGTGCCCTTATATAAGTTATAAATATGAATGTTATATAATGTGAATACATAGATTTTCAATCATAGATTAAAGGGGTAGTTTAGTTTTGGTAGAGAGTGCGCTGCACGTCACAATTTTTTTTGTGAGGTAATAAAAAAATGAGTGTTAGAATTTGAGAGAACATGCAATTTTAATGGCAGAATAAACTTAATTTGGTCAAAATCGACGCAGAAACGGCTGAAATATAAATTATCTGATCTTATAATTATTTGGGGCCCAAATAATTAGATGATTTTTAGAAAAAACTAAAAAATGCTTGCACTTTTTCGAATATTTTCAAAAGCGTTTTTTAAATAGTTGTTGATGTTCTTGCTATTTAATCATTATATCAATAAAACATCACATGCATAATTTTGTATGAAAAATGGTTGAAACCAATGCCCTTTTAAAAAGCGCCCTCTTGTGTTTTAATGGCTCATTTTGAATGATAACAGGCTTTTTACTTAGTCGTTTGTAATTTTGTCTATCTTTCGAGCATGGTGGAGTTATAACTATTAATTTATAATGTCACTTTGCAGGTTTTGGCTACTAAAGTTCAGCCTTACCAAAACTAAACTACCCCTTTAATGGTACAATTATGAATGAATTTCACAAAAGCGAATATAACATGTTTTTTAAAATATAAAACAAAAATTGCTTTGTCGAGCTAACTTGAAAGTACCATATGTTTTACACTTTATATTCGTCTCGTCCAGCTTAAAGTGTTACAGAACATAATCAAAGTCTTAAAGGAACTAAATAATACAATGTACTTTGGCACTTATTCCATAGTTGATGACTTGTAAAATAGGTCTGCCGAAACTCCATGAAAATTACCCCAAAATTGATCGATTTTATGAGAAATGACTGCCAAATTATTTTTCTTGAGGATAAATTACATTTAGAGAGCCTAATTGTGAAAATAGTGGGGCAGAATAGCAGACCGATTGTGCAGATCATAATAAAAGAATCAAACTCTCAGGATATGTAGACCATTGTAATCAAATATAGGAAGTGAGCCATCGACGAAATGCACCCTGTCAGAAATGGCAGCCATTTTTCAAAATGGACATTTTGTCCATTTTGTCCATACCTAATATCGCAATATTTCTAGAATAAATTTTTCAGGTCAGCATTAAATGTAAACATTAAATAATTATGTGCATTTGTGTATAATCATAATTGCATGAACGTTTTAAGTCATGAGGTCGAATGTCATAGGTCACAGGGGCAACTAAATATGCAACATTGGGTTTTCGCTGTATCGTATAATAACTAATGGCCAATTGTCATTTTAATTTCTGCATAAATGTATGCTCATCGAAGAATAAATACAACTATAATAAATTATGCAACTGAGAGGTCATGAAGTGAAAGGTCAAAGTTCACTGGGCTAATTATGTATGCAAAATAGGCCGTTTATATCATATCTAAATAACTAATTGACATATGCATTTTGTATGCATGTCTGCTTATTATATACTAATAGCCATACTAACAAATGTGGTGTCACGAGGTCAAATGTCAAAGGTCACATATGCATAAAATAGGGTGCAATGATAAATTGATATCTTTAAAGACTTGTGCCATGGAATAACACCGAGGTCCGTTGATTATCATCAAAACCTTACTAGTTAATTATTTGAAAATCATGTGTATCATCTAATTAAGTTCAATGATGATTACGTACTATTTGAAGTCATGAGGTCAAAGACAAAAGTTCGCAAACTTCGCCTTTACTGTTACCATGATCATATATTCATAGTAGATTGATTCACCATGAGTATTAATACCGTCGAGACATGTTTGACAAAAATTATGCCAATGCATGCATGAAGTCAGAGGTCAAAGATCACAATAAAAAAACAATACAATTTGCAACAAATTGTTTTTTTTTCTTCTTCTGATAAAGAGCTGTGATTTCAACAATCATTACATTATTATGACTCATGCATGATTATTATTAATGAGTAGATTACCTGTATAACAGTTGTGGCTATGAATTAATGGTCAAAGAAAGCATTAATATCACTTAAAGATGATTGATGTCATTAAGACCCCCGACGTATTGATATCAACTCGGTACTTGTATATATGATTATTGATATACTGATGCAGAATTCCATCTTCATGTTGGCTCATTGATGACGACATGATGTTGGGTTGTGTTAAAAAAAGGTAAAACCATTAAATGATCTATATATGATTTAATGGAATGATAGGATTAGGGAAATAACATATCAGTTCCCACACAACACCATCACTGAAAGAATTTCTAAATCATTTTTATTGTACATTATACATGTTTGATAAGGAAAACTTTGACACAGAAATAAAACGTGCTGAAGAGATGTGTATAATTCATAACTTTACTTTGAGTACTATATGTTATCAACTTGTATTTAGATTTTAATTATTGTATGGAATAAAGTTCCTTGGTTGAGGCAAAAAAGGGTAGGAAAGTATTAGGACATATCGTGTATTCCGTACAATATTGGCAAAAAACTGAATTTAGTAGAGAACATTGGTCTGTACAATAGTATGTATTATCACTTATACACACTGTTGCAATGAGATGAAATCAGTGGCCGGGGTCGAGAGATGATTTCGAAAGCGCACTTGCAGATATTCCAGATTTGATGTCAGAATATACCTTGATATAAGGTAAATCTTTGGCCAAAAAGTACTGTAAACTCCAACAAGATAAAGAATGGTTAGCGAGGCAAAGACATTAAGTATCATTATTTAATTTCGAAGAGAGTGGTTCACATATGGACAACAATATTTAATCGAATGGTTATTATGGTTAAAACGGCATGTATGAACTGAAGTAATAAATAAAGAAAGCTATTATGGGCAATAACAATATAATACAACTCTGTAATAGAACATTAATATATTAATGAAGCCAGTGATATATTGTGGGGTAGAATCATGTAAACGTAGCAACAACAAAAGTATGTAGAGTGTGTGCTTGGTGAATAAGAGGAGAACATTGTCGATTAAGAACTATAAAACATTAAGAAACAGTGCAAATGCAGAACATCTGAGGTGATTTGATCGGAACCTAGAAGGATCCGAGGAAGAAAAATAGCTTATTTTATGCTTGTAGAAAAGCTGAATGTAACATCATGTTGCCATCACAGCCCATCATTGACTATTCGCGTTACTGTTGTAACGCTTCGTGGCTCTGGGGCCTTTCTCCGGTTAGATGGTAGTTGGTTTCAAGTTTCAACCATTGTCGGTTCATGCATTATTAGGTCTGCCCCTGCTGATCTTTGACCTCAGAATACAAAAATTGCAATCCATAATTGATCTTTGGATAAAGTTACAATGATAAATACAAAATGTTAGGTAATTTTCCTTGAAATGGCCATCGTTTTTTATTGCATACTTTTAATGTATAGGCTAATCATTTTATTAAACCACTGGATATTTTTGTTTTTACTAGCATTTGTGACTCAACATTTCAAAAAGTTAATAGTATGGTCGTTTTTTTCATTTTATTCCTCTTGAATTTGATACCTAACACGATACATAATTATGTTTTATTGCGGAGATAAATGGTTTTAAAAGGGGACTATTAACGGGACATTCCCTCTTTTGCGAGCCAAATTTCAAAAGTTGTGAGGTTATTGTCTTATATGAAAGAAAATGTCATTTAATAGCATGCCTGAACGAATTAGGGCTTGAAATCTCTTTTTCGTGAAGCTATAGACCTAAAACTAATAAAACGACAACCAACGGTTAATTGTACATTTACGTGTATTCACCCAGTCAGTAAGTTCGTACACGGATTCCACGAAGTACCACAACATTATGCGTGACCCCTACGCGACCAGCTCTAGCAACGTGACCTTCACGCATATAATAATAGCACGACCGAATATTAAACAAAATAACCAAACCTCGCTTAAACTTACTACATGTAATAACATATTCTTCATTATTGAGATTTGTCCGTGACATACCTTTACAAATGACGGCTTCACAATACCTTTATAAGAATAAGTACAATATTGTTGTAATATTATGCTAAATTAGTTAAACTCTTTTATTGACCGATATATAGTTTGATGGAGGGACGCATTCGTTTCTTATTCGTAGAATGCAAATTACAGGGCTGTTCGATCTTATCTTTGTTGTGTGTGTTACATTCATGCCCATCCGTCAACTGGAAACTGTTCAGACGTTTTGTAAAAGATAAACAGTCCCTTTAAGGGGCGTTTTGGAAATTATTTTAGCGAGAAAACTGCCCTCAAAGATTTCTTTCGATTTTCACTAAGCTAGCAGGTGCAATCCCTGATCCTGAACGAATCGAGCGGGTTCGTTCTATTCACAGCGGACGGATCTAAAGACCACAAAAAATACCTAGTAACCATAACATTTTAGGCGTATAACGAGCGGTTTCGTGTGTGCGCGCGCGCATGACTTTGTAGGATTGTTTTGTGTTCAAGTATTTTTGCGCAGTCAAGCTTTGTCACTAGTGCGAGCTTGTTATTGGCTTTCATCTCCACGACTTCGGCTCGATCATAAAAAAAACATGTAAGCAGGCAGACCTGTACCCTACTGGCCGAGCACTGCGCTACCGGAAATGGGTGGGGAGCCAAAGCACGCGCATCGATTTCCTTATAATTATAGCACTCTGCGCCCGTGCATGTTGTACATTCAAAGAGTCGTGAATACAATTAATGTGTATCAGATCTACACAATGCCAAACGAATTTGTATTCTATTTACAAGATTGCATTACAAACACAAATTAACGAACAAAAACAACAAAATTACAACGCTGAATGTCGCAATCCACCAGCAAAAAAAAGTTATTTTCGAGCATTGCTTATCATCTCGTATTCAATTCCAACAAGTAATATCCCGTGCCCAAAACAGGCAAATAACTTCTACTCTCTATACATGGCTACCGCATCTTGTTACCCAATTTCACGGCGTAATTGCGAATACCTGGACATTATAGACTTTCTCGCAGTGGCACCATGGCACTGGCCGCGGGACTTAATCCTCAGATAAGAGATAGCGAGAGCGGAGCGAAAAGGGAGAGAGGGGATAAGAACATAGACGGGTAAAGGAAGAGAGAGCATTAGAAAGAATTTGTGGATACGTGGGCAGCAACAGGGAGAGAGGGGAGACGAGAAACGTGGGAACACAGGTGGTCAGGAGGAGGGAGAAGAGAGGCGGAGAGAGAAGGAGAGGGGGCGAGTGGTATGAAGTCGAAACTGGCTGAATGATGGTTGACCATCGCACTATGTACGTACACTAATACAAATATGCAATAATAGGAGTCGAAGGGTTAAGTCCCCTGTACAGTGGACCAGCGTGCAACGGAGATAACAAACTCTCTACCATACCAACATACGCTCAATGCTGAAGCCGTATTCATTCAGAATTAACACGTGCTAGGTAAAAACTGTACCTTTTCTAACAAAATGCATATCTCTATAATTGATCAATACAAACTGCATATAATACTAAGAAGACTAAAGGTAATTTCGTTTTACATTTATCCAAACCATCCAATATATATCACATTATCTAAGCAAACATATCAAAATAAATCATACACATCATCAGCATGAATATAACGTTACATTTTAAGAAGTCATATATAAAGAACATTTCAACTGCATATCATTAAGAAGATGAGATATCTATAGACCAATCATTATACCATACATAGATGCAAATTATCATACACTATACAGATTTTTACTATAGAAATTAAAGAAGTTAATTCTTACCTGAAAGGAGCAGGGGAAGAACACGTCAGGGTTGGGTCACATTATTCTGCAAAGTGAGAAATTGTGCTGACCCACGCAAGACGCTCCCTGTTCTCTGTTCCCTGTTAAAGGCAACTACAGTATATTTTTTAAAGTTAAAGGCAAGCACAATAATTTTAATTGCATGGTCATTTTACCCATGGTTCATAAACATATATGCCTTAGCAAGGTCGAACCTATACTCCAATCGGATTCCTGTAAGATTTGTCATAATAACAAACTTATTGCTTACAACGTAACTATTATTTAACTAGCAAGGCGAAAACTATTGGTAGTTTCCACAGTGTTCGCAATAACTGCAGAGTTGCGCTTCAACAGTTAGAGGGATAGTTAAGTTTGAATGGTATAGAGGGCGCTACACATTTTGTTTAGTCATTTGTAAGTTTGTATTCCATTCGAGCATGCTGGAGTTATAACTATTAGTGTGTTATGTAATGGTGCTGGTTTTGGGTGGACTCTTGTAAACCACTTTCGGATGGAAATTAATGAATGCAATAAAGTTTAAAGTATGTATAAATGTACTAACCACTACGACCAGTGGCGTAGCTACGGAGGGCACAGAGAGGCACGTGCCCTCCCCCCCCCCCCCCCCCCCCCCCCCCGCCCCCATCGTTTGACCAAAACAAAGAGAAAAAAAATGACGACCCGACATTAGGCAAATGTGTCTATATCATTCATTTTTATCATGTTTTATTAAATGTATGATGATAATGATTTCATCAACAATAATAAATAAGAACATAACGGTCGTTCCCTAGTACTAGCAATTGCGCACCTAATGTATATCAGTTTGAAGAATCGTTCCCATAAAGCGCCTTATACAATTTGTCAGTCCCGTGCACGAGGATCGACGCTCACCGCTTCAGAAGAGATAGCGCGCGTAAAGGCATAACAAACTTTATCACCTGACTTAGTAAATCCAGTACATGAGCTACCATGTAATATTTTTGGATATTACATGGCACTGTTACATGGCAATCAGATAATAAAACAGTTATTAACTTTGCTGTCGGGAAAAATCATGGAATGTTCCCCTCGATTTCAAATGCTATTTCGTGAAGAAAATAAGTCCCTCGACTACGTCGGGAATTATTTACCATTCCCCCAATAGCATTTAAATTCCCTCAGAAGTGGAACATTCCGTGCTATTCCCTCCCCCACCAGTTAACAACTGTATAATAGCGCATGGTAAATCGTCCATCATACCAAGGGCCTTTTTAGGATTTGAATCTGCCTCCCGCTTTTATAGATAGTTTTGACCAATTTTACGCCTTCATGCAGGCAATAAAGGCACATAGCTGCAGTACGTAGTCCTAAAATGTCTAGGTAAAGACAAACTTCCTCTACTAATTTCTTTACTCAAAATGCACCCGTTCCATTAATTCATGATGCATATTGTTGATGATCATGATTGACGGGAGCACCAGTCATCGTCTCACGGGCGTAGCGAGTTACGTAATACCTATTCAACTGGGGGGGAGGGGGGGGGGGGGGATAAATGAATAGATCATCCCCCCCCCCCCTCTTAAATGGGTATCAATGTCATGTCTGCGCCCGTGCATCTTCTCCAGAGTCGATAACTGCATCAGTTGAGCATAGGCCTACTGAAACTAACCCGTGTCATGGGTCTAGTCACGCGGTACTTAAAAAGTGGGCGACAAGAGGCAGGGGACGGGGAGGGGGGACATGCCCCTCCCCATACATTTGCAAGTGGAGGTGATTGTTTCTCCTACTTTTTAATATGCATACATTATGTATGTTTGATTCTATAGCTTGAAACACGAATCATATATTTGGGTCTCGGGTATGCGCTGAATCGCACAATTTAAAGCCCAAAATTTGCAAAAGCTCCCTACAGTGCGAGGGGAACACCCCCTCCCTTGGCGTCGATCCTGGGGGGGGGGGGGGGGGGGGGGGGGTCAGGGGTGCGGTCGCCCCCAATGAAAATATTTGGGGCGAGCATATCATTTCGCCCCCCCCCCCAATAATTCCGAAAATGAGGAAGAAAACAATCGAGTGATATAATGCCAAAGAGGGGAAATACACATTTATCAATAATTAATCTTCAAAATAGCTGGGTTTTTTAGTTTGAAAAAGACTGTAAATCTCGTTTTTTGTTGTGCGCTTCGCGCGCATACTGTTTCTCATATTGCAAGTTTCATTTCGGTTTGCTTGAACTCACCTTTCGAACTGTGTTAGGCAGTGTAATTTCTCAAACGCACACCTCAAACGAAGTTTATTTAACACTTATCTTTAGCGCACCGTCACAGAAAATAAAATAATCTGAAATAATATATCTTTTAGTAAATTCGTTCCATATGCGCTGAACGCAAATCATATTGGAATATCATGTCCCCCCACATTTGAAAGTGGAGGAGATTGACCCCTCTCTTTGTTATTATGTATGTTTGGTTCCATACTTATATACTTCATATTACGTGAAATTGCACCAAATCGCATAATTTCACGCCCCAAAATACAAAAGCTCCCTACTGTGGGGACACACCTTTCCCCACTCGGTCACTTCGCTTCCTCGCAATGTCTCCCCTCCACTTTTGAGAAGTTGTTGACGCCCTTGCTTAGTTTCATTGGAACTCAATGCCCTAGACTACATCGATGGCTCTATAGTATGCAGGATCACGTGGATCCATCTCATGCAAGGCTCAATCTTTCCTGGCTACATATTCCCGTTTGAAAATACGTTACGAGTAGGTTTATCATTATAATACAATGACAAAATTAAAAAGACAATAATGACCATACTTCTACTGTAATATTTTAAACACCAATTTCAAACATTTCTCCACGTGGGTGGGGGTAAACCCCCTCCAACACTCTCCCCGCAATAAGTATAGACAAGCACGGATATACGTCTGTGTGCATGTACACGTAGATTCGATTGTGTGTGTATACTTTAACATGAGGGAGATGATTTAAGTCGCGATTTCTTTAACCCTAAAAAGGCCGGTAAATTGCCACTTGGTCTACAACCATTTGGTCTATTCCCATTTGGTCTACTAGAAAATTATGGATCTGGCCGCTTAATTATGATTATGATTATGGATTATGATTAGGGTTAGGGTTGTGGATTAGGGTTAGGGTTAGGGTAAGGGTTAGGGTTAGGGTTAGGGTTTTGGAGGCATCAGGTAGTAGACCAAATGAGAAGTAGACCAACTGAGATTAGACCAAGTGAACATAAACCAAAAGGCCGGGCTATTTGAGGTCTTCAGCAGGCCGGGGGGGGGGGGGCATTATGCCCCCCCCCCCCCCCCCCCCTAAGATCTCGGCCGCAGAGCGGCCGATCGCTGTGAAAATGTGCACGCATGATAGGTGAAGTGTATAGAATACAATAGTAATATTTATTTTTTTTTTAATTGACTAATTTGCATATTTATGGTAGTTTATGCAAATAAGTCTTGAAATATTTACCCATAAATCATATATTCTTCATAATTAAACTCTGATTTTCACTACATATATTCTTTAGAGCATTTGGAACAATAATACGACAAAAAATTTGGAAGAGCGAGGTTCTTCCTTATGTTTTCTATTGTTTTGATAATTTCTTATGTATTTCTTTGTTTCTTTAACTTATTTATTTTATTGTTTTTGTTGTTTATTTTATTTCTAACTATAATTTAACTACTTTGAACCCCAAAACCAACATATAAAATGTAAACAACACCAAATAACCAATGATATACCTCATTTTACAAAATTTGATATTTCCATATGTTATGTACACAAATCACGAAATTGAGCGATTTTCGGGCTGACATGCATAGACAAAAGGTCACGTGACTTTGTAACGGTAAGTACGATTTTCGTAATGTTTGTTTTAAAATGTGCGCAAGACCCAAAAGAAAAAAAGTTACCAAGCAGCGGCGCGTCATCTTACAGCGTTTTGGAGCAATAAAAACAATCATGGAGGGGGGGGGGGGGGCACTATGGCCCCCCCCCCCCCCCCACACTGGTTATACGCGCTTAGTGCAAAGTATGTATAGCTGCAGGGCGTCGATCACGGGTGGGGGGATGGCCTGTATTATAACCCCCCCCCCCCCCCCAATATTTTGGTTTCAAAAATATATCATAACATTAAAATTAAGGAGCATTGCCCCCTCTCATGAATGGAAGTTAATACTTATTCTTCTTTAAACCACTTTTTGATAATGCTAAACTGCCCAAATCCAAAATCTTCCGGGGCTGCGCCCCTGGAACCCCCATTAATGTTATTTGACCCATTACCAGCCATGTACTCATCAAATAGTTTTATTCAGGACTTCTCTCTTGGCAAACTTTCCGGCGATCCTGGCCCACTGTGCGTTTGCGCTTCGCTCACTAAAATTGAACTATTTAATAGTTAGTTGTATTTCTGGATATTACAAATCCCAAAGCTTCCGGGGACTTCGCCCCCTGGACCCCCATAAGCTTTCCAATGCGGGTATCTCGATCTTGACTTATTCTATTCAGGGTTCCATCAGGATGATTGCAATCGACAGTATTTATCTATCAGGCTAAAATTCATCCATACTTGGACGTACAGTGCCCTTATCATAACAGGATGATTGCAATGTGCACTTCATAATCTTCCAACCTCTAAACAGCTAATTCAAAAGCCAATTAACTAAAGAATAGTTAACTCTATATTTACATATAGACAACATTTTGATATCTGGGTATTACAAATCCCAAAGCTTCCGGGGGCTCCGCCCCCTGGACCCCCAATAAGCTTCACAATATGGGTATTCCATGACTGATGCTATTTAGGGTTCCATCAGAATGCTTGCAATTAATTCCAAAAGGGGCTAAATCCACTTTGGGTGTTTTCGAGTAAATCAAGGTTTTCTGATAGACCACTTTTGCTTCAACGAAACTGCAAGATTGTTACACAGTTCAAAGATATACCCCCAAACATAACTAAAATGATGTTTAAAGAAAACCTGCTTTAGTAGTTTTTTATTTATTTTTTAAATTTGTATTTGTATTTTTTTTTTTGGATTTAGCGCCTTTTGGAAGCGAGCTCTTCAAATAATACTACGGTCTTATTATCGTGCGTCATGTAAATGCATCGTACTCTCGGTTTTGTTAGATGTGCGCAAGGCGCAACAACCATGCTGATATCACTTTTTGTTGCTGAATACTTCAATCGTACATATCTTTGTAACGAAAGGGAAATTTGAAAAACCGAAACCGGTCCCGTGATTTTATTGTTAATACGAATACAACAAGGTATGATGGAACAGCTAGAATAAAAAAAATATTTTGAGGATTTGGACAATGTTACTAAGTCCCTTTAAAGGGATCTAGTAACTTTGTTGAGATGTGCAAAAACTGATGAATGGTTGATGCAATGTATACTGTTGTTATCTCATATGTCCTCGGGGTATTGTGTGAAAATTTCAGGTCAAATGGACAATGTATGGCCAAGTAATGAGCGAAAATGCAAAGTGATATTGGGTGATATTCACCAACTCACTGCATTCACTTTGTACAGGGATGAAAATCTCGCCCGGAGATTTTCTTATCTAAATACTTCAATCATACATATCTTTGTAATGAAAGGGAAATTTGAAAAACCGAAAGCTGTCCCATGATTGTATTGTTAATACGAATACAACAAGGTATAAAGGAACCGCTAGAATTACAATTTTATTTTGAGGATTTGGACAATGTTACGAAGTCCCTTTAAGTATAACCGATTAGACTTTTAAAAAGTGTTGGCAATATCGTGTTAAAGTATTAGGATTTAGGCCCCACCGACTATCGCCTCGCCCTCGGTATACGCGTCATCAGCATCTGCAAGAATCTTCAGGATTGAAGGAGGCAGATTAACCCACATCTACAATGTAAATGATTCTTCTTCTTCTTACTGTCCAACGCCCCAATGAAGGAGCCAACCGGACAGGACGGTGCACTAATCATTATATTCATTTGGTTGTCATGTGCAGGTTTTTGATAGTGGTCAACCGGGTCAACCAGGTTTTTCTTGCTCCTCCGTCTTCTGCCGTAAAACTGCGTGAAGCACGCCCGCAATCATCACAACATCGACGTTTATCGGTGAAAACAAGCTGACTCGGCACTTGTGCGCGCACGCAATTTCCCGATCATTCGCATGGCGTATCCAAATTCGGATACGGTACATTTTTGCCGTGATATGCGGCTCCGCGCACGCCCGCGAGAAATAAGCACAATCGGCCACTATGCTTGACGTGATCTGTATACTGTACCGGTATAGGCGTAACGTCGATGTTTCTTTGAATTTATTCCGATAATGTCAACTTTGGGACATTTCTACAGAAAAGGGGCAAACATTGAACCATTTGGGTGAGCATCTGATACATGTTTAAATATTGATGTTTGTAAATATAATGGTAAAATTATTGCTAATACTTTATTCTTTGCAAGTGTTAATGTTTGCATTTTTTGCTGTTAGTGCCTTCATTTTTAGACCATGCGCACTTCCAGCACCACCACCTATACCGTTTATGTGCAGCATACAGAATCACATTGCCGTAGTGCCTTATTTTTTCGCTCGGCGGGGCAAATTGAATGTGCGAGGGGTGTTGGCGAAAGTTGACAATGAGTTGTTAAATAATGGTTACGTCTTACGACCGGACGCTATACGCTAGCGGTATAGAACAATGGCACCAGGTAGTGTGCATGGTCATGAGTAACATACAAAGTATTTTACACATGACAGAACAGGTATGATGCCCACCTATGGGAATGGTTGTGTGAATTAACCCGAAGTCGAAGAAGAAGAAAGATTCATCATTCATTCATTCCACTTCCAGCATGTCCAGGGCCAGGCATATTCTAATATCTAGGACTATACTATAGTAAATACAATTCTGGATAAGTCTGCCACTTCTCTTCTCACACATATCAATTGTATACACTACAGAATGTAAGAGGATTGTGGACTGATTAACTGTCTATAGACTATATATATATATCCCGTATTAAGGCATCATTGCATTTGCAATGCGGCCAACATATAAATCGACATGTGGGACTAGCATTGATATTTTCCTACTGACATTACTGAGCATTCCATCTCACTCCAGCGGAGCGAACGAACTTTTAGTTTCCGTTTTTGGAGGCATTTTCCATTAAATTTAACAACAAATCGTTGCCTATAATGTATATTTATTAAACACACTTACTTTTTGTACTCGCAAAATGGCCCGAAGAATGAATTCTGTGCAGATTGAGTGTCAGAGATGTAGGTAGTCGCGGCGTCAGATCCAGCATGTGCATGCCAATTTCCTCAAATACGACGAGTGTGCTGATTGGTCAATTAAACTCGGCGGTTGAACGGAATTAATAGTCTCTACAAAAGATCGACTGACTTAAACTTGTTTCATAAAACTTATAGTCCATGGTTTTTCATGGAATAATAATAACGATACATAAAATAGGGTATTATTTTTTTATTGTTGTGTTATGTTGTTCTTGAAATATATACACAGACTTGAGAACAGATCAATCTTCAAACTATATTATAATTTCATAATGCTTTGATAAAGACTAGTGGGGTGCACATTCTGCACCCTCCAAATTCTTGCACCCCTAAGGGTGCACATTTTACGTTGAATGGCAGATAGTGCGCCCTATATGGAGCAGATTAGTACCCTCGGCCAACTACGCGTAATCTGCACCCCAAATGTACCCCTATTTCTTAGTGTGTACATGAAGATATATGGTTAACTCAATTGTTATGGAAAGTGGATTTAGCGCCTTTTGTACTCGGTTTTGTTAGATGTGCGCAAGGCGCAACAACCATGCTGATATCACTTTTTGTTGCGCTGTATTCGGAACGGCTGTGACGTCACAATGCTTGTTTAACAGCATTAAAACAAAAAACTCGCGAAAGTGATCGTGAAAAAGATGGAAAATGCTTATGTTAATTATGTTATGTAAATTATCTGTACGGTATGTGGTTTGATATTGTCAAGTTCAGATATGGAAATGCATACAGCCCTTTGATAACCCTCACTTTTACGGCCATTTTTTCAGCTTTTTCGAATCGGACTAAATTTGACTCCGTAGCTCAGTGCTCAAATGCATTTGCTGTAAAGTCAAATCAGTCAGTGCAGTAGTGATGATGAATTGATGTAAATTCATAATAAACACCCAATCTAGAGAGTAGA
>JBAMJV010013089.1:0-32183 GCA_037951105.1 Echinarachnius parma
CATATCTGCCTATATCAGTAGACTTTTCAAGGGTATACTTAGCTCCATTGCAGATAATGCAACGCACTTGCAAATATATTAAGTTTATAAGTCATGGCTGGTAGGGGGTTGATGTCCGTATGAAAATTTGACCAAAGCAGTCTCTTTGGTACAGAGGAATCCTCACTTGCTGACATTTACTTGATACTTGATGAGGTAATCCCTTGATGCAGCTGCAAAGCTATACTAGGATGATATCCTGGTGTGTCGTCATGCAGGAGGTGCCATAATACAATTTTCACTTTGCATTTATGTACAATAAAGATGCAAGAGTGAAATGTGCAAGTAAAAAACAAGAATAGTGACATTTAAACAACGTGGAAGCCCACAGGAGGCTGCACTTCTCATGGTGGGTAATGTAGCCATTTGAAAGGTAGTCAGTCCTGTTGTATTGACGACCGGCCCAGGTAGATGGTTCCAGACTCGTATGGTCCGTGGATAAAAGGAGAACTTGTACGAGTCAATAGTAGATAATGGAACGGTGAACTTCAGGTTGTGATCATGTCTTGAATAATAGTTGGCTTGGCGGACTTCTGGTGGGAAAGGCACATGGACTAGCTGATGATGGATTTAGTAAAAGAGCGTGGACTGTGCAAAGAGTCGACGGATGTGTAGTCGGTCCCACCCAAGGGCTGTCACGAGCGAAGAAGATGTGGTGGATCTGTAATCGCAGTGTACAACGCGGGCAGCTGCTTTTTTTCACTTGTTAAAAGTCTTGATAGCTCTTCTGTTAATAGCTGTGTCTTCTCAGCAACTGCAGGTTTTAAAAATAATTCAAAAAAAGGAGAAGGGAGAAAAGAAAATATTTTTTTTTTAAATCAAAATCATTCTAAATATGAAAATCTATCAGTCATTAGGTGATTTCAGGTAGATTGTTGAAGTTGTGTTGGTGTTGAGAAGGTACTTTAGACAGATGATACTGTTCACATTAATCATGTCATTGATAGGTCAACACCGATTGGATGTCATGCCTTTATGTGATCCTCTCACAATTTCACGCGAAAAGGCTAGTAAACAAAAGTGAAATCAGTGAGAAAAGACAAATTTCATCAGGTAGGATATACAATTTTAAATCATACGCTGTCAAACCAAAATAGAATATGTCAATCATATTACAGCTCCGAGCATTTCAGTAATTTGTGATGTTGTCATTTGGTTCGTGATCTTGAGATTACCAACACTAACATCGAACTTGAAATCACAAATTTCACTACATTATGTCTAGTATTTAATAGGAAGTTCTTCTTCTTTTTTTTTTAGTGCAATTTAATTTTGGTAAAATGGGAATACATTTCAATTGATGAATTTGTAGAGCTAGATCTGTTCATATTATAACGTACCTGCCAGTTCCCGATTTCTTAGAGTTACAGTCATCTTCTTCTTCTTGGGTTTAATCTGCCTCCAACAATCTGAAGATTCTTGGAGACTTCTCTTTCACTTCTTTATTTTCCTCTGGCCAGCCGCCCTCTGCTCTGGCTGAGTTGTGCCTCGTCGCGTCAGTACAGCCATGACTGACTTGTCCCACACCTTTACTTCGGTATATTTGTTTCAAAAACGTCTATTGCAATTTCACTTTCCAACCTCTCTTCCAATGTTATCCACTTAGCTGCACACTCCTTGCACTTTTCATAGTTTTGATCACTATATGGTATAAACTTGCTCTGAGTGTCGATGACATGTATGGCACAGAAGTCGGATTTACTTGCCTCGAAACTTTCTGTCGCACCGAACGAAATAGTGGCAGCAATGATCCAGTGACGTGTTGTTGTTTATGTTTGGGCCGGCTATTGTGCGCATGAAACAAAGAGCGTGATTGGTCAGTCCACAAATCACGCTATGAGCAACGTATGAGCATTGTACTGTGATTGGTCTTTCTTACCGTCGAAACTGAAAAATTGTGGCAATTTTTTTTTTTTTTTTTCATATTTTCAAAAAATGTGCAAGTTTTATTCTTGACGAGTTTCAGGTATGATTTCAATACTATTTTAACACATGTCGACAAAAAACTAGCTAGATACAAAATTTGAAGCACGAGATGAAACGATAATGGACCTCGGCCCGCGGTCTATACCGTACAAAAACATTTCATTCAAATTCAGTAAAGACAGGTTAATTATATAATATACAAATCAACTGTAATATGCAAAATAAAGTAATAACAATGATATAAATTGTGGTTTGACAATAAAATACACCAATTACCACAACGAATAAAGTTTTACATTGTTTTGACGATAACTCTAAAAATCGGAATCTCAATTTTCCAATTACATACAATATTTCTCTGCTTCCCACTACGCTCGCTCTATTTGTCACTCTAAACCACAATAGCAATTATTCAATACGCAAGTTTGATATTGCAAAATGTAGGTTGTACTAATTCTTGTATATAGTATGTATTATGTAAAATTTGTTCATTGGTGGTTTGTAACCATATTTGAAGAGCTTAGTTCCAAAAGCTCTAAATCCATTTTCCATACAAATTGAGTAAACGATTTACATTTATAAGCTACGTAGCTAGCTAGGAATCCACATTTTACGACAAATTGCTCACACAAAATTAAAAAAATAGAAAGCTCAATTTTTGTATTCCCATGTACAAAGATGGCCAAAGAAACCTGCTTTCCTCTAAAGTTGAACAAGTGGATATAGCGCCTTTTGGAAGAAAGCTCTTAATTTGTTCCTTGTACCTTGTGTTCATCTCTTCCAAGCAGACCACTTGGGACTACTGATACGTTACACTGACTAACTTGAATTAGGTGCATAGGACGGTGTGTCCCTTCGCTCCCCACGAGATATCCTGCCTGGGCTTTGAGCTATATCTATAAGCCAGTTCGTAGTTACAATCTGCGCATGCGCGTAATTACCGATCTAGACTTCCGGGTATTCCGATATTCCATCGAATCGTGAGAATTGACGGAGCGCACGTGCAATTGAATGCGACTTGTTTACATTTTCGAGAGGATGAGGGGGGGGGGGGGGGGGGTGGAAGTTCATTTTTCATGTACATGTGAGTTCAATTTTCATGTAAACATAACTAAGAATATTTATCTGTTCCCCTCCAGTATTTTTACTACACGAATTAAGACCTAACACTAACAAATGTCTTCGAATGTAACCTCCTTGTATTTGTATAATACAAATAGAAGCACAACAGAGTTGTTGGTTTTTTGAACTCCCCTGTTGTGAAAAAGATACTATACATTTGAAATGTTAAAATATTTAGTTATAGTTATACACTGGAAAGTTGTAACTGTAAAAGGTCAGTGCATTTAGATTGGATTTTGCTTATTACATGACTGTATGTTATCCATTTATCATAATAAAAAAAATAATACACATATCACATTACACATAAAACCAACCACTCACCATTTTTGTGCACATGTCAACAAAGTTTCTTCAAGCGAAATAGCAAGTATATTTACCTTATTTTTAGTAAATATGTTTAAACTCAGGTGATTAGCTGTTCTTCTACTGACATTTATTAACCAACTCCTGTCATTAGTCATTTTGATGTTGATGTTTCATTGGTTTGTATCTTCACCCTCCTCATCATCATCACCATCATCACCATCACCACCACCATCATCATCATTGTTATCATCTTCATCATCATCACCATAATCATCATATTATCATCATCGCCATGCATCACCATCATCACCACCATCATCATTATCGTCATTATCATCGCATCACGGTCACCATCTTTATCATCACCACCGCCATCAGAACCACCATCTTCATCCTCATCACTATAATCATCACCATAATCATCACCATCATCATCACCACCACCATCATTCTTCATCCTCATCATCATTGCATCACGGTCACCATCTTCATCATCATCACCATCATCATCCTAATCACCATCATCATCAACATCATCTTCATATACTCATCACCATCATCATCAATGCACCACGGTCACCATCGTCATCATCATCACCATCATAATCTTCCTCCATAATTCATCATGCTGACATGTCAGTCATAATAAACCAAAGTAGAGGATGTGCTGAATATAGGTATATACAAATGTTTATTTTGTATGTTTACTTCTCCAATGTTATACATGAAATTAAGTTTGATTTTCAAATAAAACAAGTACGCGTACACGCACCGATGTTTATCTGGTTAGTTTACGAGTATGTAAGAACTAATAAGCCTATTAATTTCATCCATGATAAAATGCCTTACTAAGAGTTCTGATGTTGGCGGAGGCATACAAACTGTGAACAAGGTTTAAATCAATTATTGCAAAAAGCTGGACATTAAACATAACAATTGCTGAATATGTAAAGTTTGTCTTGCCCCATGTTGTATCAGTTTGTACTTTGTTGGTATTATATTGACACATTTATATTGAAAACACTGAAATATGATTACCTGGTAAAGATTAAACTATGTGTTTGTACTACATTTTTATTCTGACATCTGGAACATTATATACAAACATTTTCAAGGAGTGATCAATACATGCCATGCAGTATGTACTAGTATTCTAAGTTATGTATGAAGGTAACAAATGTTCAACCTGCTCAAGATTTAAAACAAGATTATGCATTGACAAATATACACGGCCGGGTCGCGGCCGTGCTTTGCCGTACACTCAGTGAAGTATGTTGATGGAATATTGACCTATGACCTGTGACGTCACTCACGCTCCATGGTCTAATTACGAACTGGCTTATTGCAATGGTATTCCGACGTCGCTCTTGACTTGATCTCTCCATCTGGTAGGAGGGCATCCAGGGGGTGTAACGTGCATGGAAATCATGTTGCTATGCTTGGTTACACTCAGTTTTCTTTTTTAACCAATTGAATTTTAGAATGGATACTGCAATAATAGCACTAATGTGCGATTAAGTTTGAAACTACGAATCATAAAACCGAATAAAGTTTATTGATAATACACAGCATAGAATAACAGTGCTTACATAACCGATCAAATCTACCGCATGACCGGATCTATCATGAACAGTACACATCATTTAAAGGGATAGTTGAGTTTTGGTATAGACATAATATTTGTGGAAGGTTATACAAAACTGAGTGTCAAATTTGAAAGAGCATAAAATTGTAATGGTAAAATGAATTTTGTTTGATCAAAATCGGTTCAGAAATATTATTATTGAAATGCAGGTATGGCAACAAGATTTATGTACCATCTGCCAAAATAATACTTTGAAGAGTTGGACTAGCAAACGTACAGTTCAGTTTTGGTAGAGAGGGCGCTGCAGAACACAATTTGTTTGTAAGGAAATAAAAAACTGAGTATCGTATTTGAAAGAACTTGCAATTCTAATGGCAGAATAAACTTTATTTGGTCAAAATCGGTTCAGAAATGGCTGAAATATTAATAAATACATGTATATCCGATCGTATTTATTTGGGCCCAAAAAATACGACGATTTTTTTAAAAACACAAAAAATGCTCACTTTTAAAAAGATTTTCAAACAAGGTTTTTAAATAAACCCGTCAAAAAAAGTTCGGAAACTCAAGTTTGATCGATCATATCTCTCGTATTTTTTAATAAGAATACTCGAAATCGGTCACACAATAAAGCCTCATTATATACCTTTCAAACGGTGCATTATGTGTAGTGATTATGCAATTGGGGCGATTGCAGTAGCCCAGAGAATAGGGGGAGGCAGGAAGTGAAATGTCGCAAAATGGCCCTAATTCATTTAATTTACGAGTGCATGACTGTGTTGACAAGTTTTCTAAAGGTTAAATTTCTATTGAATACTGCCACCCTTTCCATTCACCAAAATTGTTGAATTTGATACCATTTTAATGGAAATTATCTCTTCATTACGATGGCATATTAATCGTAAGGTTTATGCAAATGGGGTGTGTGCAGCGAACCGGAATATGGAGATGGGTCGAGTGTGAAATCAGACAAAAAGATATGGAGTTGACAAAAAATCAGAGCGTTGCATTTTTTTCGAGCTTTTAGGAGGATTTGTTTCCATTTCAAATAAAATATTCATGATTTAAATTGATATCAACGGAAAGCTCAACACAACTCTTCGGTATGAAAATGTGAAATGTATAATGATTTTAGCAATGGGCGGCTGCAGGGAGATAAATGTGGGGGAGCCTCAAAAGTGACCCATTTTGAAACTCTCTGATTTCAAGGCACAACTGAGTCACTATTCTTGCGTTTTCAATTGAATTCTTCTCATTCATGGCCAACTCATTCAAGTCGCATTACATCCTCTACACAATGGTAAAAGATACCGACACCAAATCAGAGCGTTTTGAAATGGGTCACTTTTGAGGCTCCCCCACATTCATCTCCCTGCAGCCGCCCTTTACAAAAATCATTATAAATTTCACATTTGCATACAGAAGAGTTATTATTATTATTTATTCGGCATTTCAAAATAAAGTACAGTGTATGATACAAAATGAATAGTGAATTTACAAAACGATCAGAAAACATAAAAGCATAAAAGCACCCCTGGTGAATCTCCCCAAGCTGCCTGGCAGGAAAAAAGAAATCTTAAATTTCTGTGACCCATGGGTCTTTCCTGCCAACTTGGGGAGGCCACCAGGGATGCCTTGTAAATAAATATTTAAATATTGCAATATACAGGGTGGCCCAAAAAAAACGGAACGGGGCACTTCCCAAAATAAAGTAACACATGTATTATGTCCATCGGATAGAGTGTCTTTTCAAATGAACAACGATACCAAGAACAGTCAATTTGGTCGTGTAGTTTTTGTTTTAGGGCCCTGTGAGTGACACCATGTCAGGTTCTCTTTTTTGTCAATTTGTATTGAGCCAGCGCTTGATGAATTGCACGAACCGCCGTTCATATCGTTGAGCATCGCGCACTATTGTTAGTGTGCACTCAGCCGTGTGCCGAGAGAATGGGCCTGGTCGCTGAATGGTATTACGGGCAAGGAGTGCGGTTAAACTGGCATTGACTAGGTCGAAATCGACATAAATCGGCACCTGACATGGTCTCACTCACTGCGTCCTTAAAGGGCCTTTGCGGTCAAAAAGGAGCAAAATTTGACTTTTCAACACTCTAACATAGTTTTCCACGCAGAATTCGATAATGACAAGAGTTTTTCTTCGAAAAAAACGCATTATAAAAAAATCTGACTCCAATATCTCTATCGGGAACGACCCGTGAAATTTGTCCAAGAGCAGCTTCGAGTCTGCATAAATTACGTGAGGTCTGTGACGTCACTGCAGGAGCCTGTGTTGTTTACATTCTCGCAGCTCGCATCGTTTGTGTACTATAGGGTTACTATAGTACATGTTCTCGCTGAAGTACTCAAGGAAAATTGTTTAATTTAGCAAATAAATGTAATTCCCAATAGATGAATTCAACTGTGATTTATCAGGCAGTGATAACGAGCAAGACTATGACATTGAGAGTGATATATCAGATGCTGAAATGTTACATTTTGAGGTGGAAGAGGAAGATGGCGATGCAGCTGCAACTCTGACCAGCGGGTGTACAGCCGTACTAATCTGCACCCGTAGCCTCGGCGGATACGCGTACCGGCGATCGTGATAAAGCTGCCGATCGCCGACCAGGAAAATAGGATTGGAAACAACAGTTGGTGAGTTTCAATTTTACAATTTATGATGATATTATCGTAAGATATTAACTGCTTATTTTGTAATCTATAATAGCAGAGAAAGTACTGATCGTTGGATAGAATTGATAAGCATGGGCATAATCGGATACTATAGGTGATCCGAGCGATTTGATACTGTACTGATTTCAATTACCTGTGCCCGTTGCATGGCCTTATTGAGCTAGCGCAGTCGGCCCGTCTTAGGGGCGGGGCACAGGCCAACGCACCCCTACAACTACAAGGGGATCACTACAGCTACGCTGCAACAGACACAAGATATAAAGTACTAAATGATGATAGGACTGTAAATAATAAAGATAATGTATTTTGAAGCAGCATTTAGTATGTTTAGAGGCTCGCTCTGTTGCTCAAGCTTCAAACACTACTGCAATATATGGTATATGGACTATAATTTGCTCGCAATTACCAGCTGGCGAAAGAGGGATTGGTAGACCACGGCTTCGATACAAGGACACGGTCAAGCGGAACCTAAAGCGGAGGCAAATTGACCTTAAGACATGGACAACTGTTGCAGGCCAGCGAGCTGTATGGAGATCAGCTGTGAAGTGAATCTGAAGGCGGTCATTGTCGCTTCGCGACCGACGGCTACTACTACTACTGAAGAGGTATAAATAAGCTATCAATTTGCACATTTCTACAATTTGCAGGTGTTCATGTGCTGGAGGCTGCTCGGCCATATGGCAAGCCGTTTTAACATTTATTCCTATTTCTTGATATCAAGAATTCAATTCTTGATATCAAGAATTACCATTGCTTTACAACAGAAAATCATTTCTTGATATCAAGAATTCATTTCTTGATATCAAGAAATCAATTCTTGATATCAAGAATTCATTTCTTGATATCAAGAATTCAATTCTTGATATCAAGAATTCATTTCTTGATATCAAGAATTCGAATTCTTGATATCAAGAATTCGAATTCTTGATATCAAGAAATAATTGTTTGTTGTTAACCAATGGTAAATCTTGATATCAAGAATTCAATTCTTGATATCAAGAATTCGATTTCTTGATATCAAGAATTCATTTCGTGATATCAAGAATTCGATTTATTGATATCAAGAATTCATTTCTTGATATCAAGAATTCGAATTCTTGATATCAAGAATTCGATTTCTTGATATCAAGAATTCATTTCTTGATATCAAGAATTTATTTTTTGATATCAAGAATTCGATTTCTTGATATCAAGAAATCAATTCTTGATATCAAGAATTCATATGGATATCGAGCTCAAAAGTAGTGGATAAATTCACAGTTGAATTCGAACGCGAGAGTTGTGCAGGTATTCATTCTGATTTCGAACGCAAGATTTGAGCAGGATTACATTCTGATTTCGAACGCAAGATTTGAGCAGGATTACATTCTGATTTCGAACGCAAAAGTATTGCACGATTTCCTCCTGAGCGGTGCGGTGTCTAGTCCAGATTCAGGAAGTGCTTTGTGAACACACACCATGTACACACCGCCCTATACGACTCGCGCTAGAGCCTATTCACAAAACTGCCGCAGTCTCTAGTCCAGATTCAGGACGTGCTTTGTGAACACACACCATAGAGCTGTGTACACAACGCCCTAGAGCCTAAGTAAACATAACTGCTGCAGTCTGAGCCCAAATATCGGCCACGTGCGTTTTTATCATTTCGTGATATGTTGCCAATAAACGTTGCGTAAATCTGTTGTAAAGATTGTCCCTTGTGCAATAAATATGTCCACGTGTTTTTCTGAATGATCAATTGTAAAATATACTTGTATTTTAGTTGAAATAGTAACGTCAGATGTGATATTTTAAAAGCAAAATAACTCCTAAAAAGACTTACAAAATACGCATTGTAAATGCACAATTTGGCAACATATCACAAATTCATTAGTTCCGCATGAATTCTTGATATGTTGCCAATTTATCATTTTTACAATGCGTGTTTTGTAAGTCAATTTAGATGTCTTTTTGCTGAAAATGATCAGATCGGACAGTATTATTTTAACTGACGTGATCAAAAATATTTTGAAATAAATTGCGCAGTAAAAACGTGAATATATTATTACACACGGGGTAATCTTTGCTACAGGTTTGCGCATTGTCTATTGGCAACATATCACGAAATGATTTCTTGATATGTTGCCGTTTGACGTTTTTGAAAGACGCGTGTTTTATAACAAGTAATTAAACTGGAAAATCACATCCAACATTTGCAATGTAACATTAATCAATTGTCTAAAAAACATATGTTCAAACAGTATGAAATGAAAATTTTCTACAAGGAATATCACAGAGACAGTAAATGCACTGCAAACTGGCAACATGAATTCTTGCATTAGTTGAATTTTCGCGATACATTGACTTTCGACACCGCACCACTCAGGCAGGATTCAGTCGTGCACAACTTTTGCGTTCGAAATCGAATCACAATGAATTTAGCACAACTTTTGAGCACGAAATCAGAATGGATTTCTGCATTACTTTTGCGCTCGAAATCAATTGTGAATTTTTGCATTACTTTTGCGCTCGATATCAAAATAATTATTGCAATAGTCTTGCGTTCGAAATACGAATTGAATTCTTGATATCATGAATTCTATTTTTTGATATCAAGAATTGAATTCTTGATATCAAGAAATGAATTCTTGATATCAAGAATTGATTTCTTGATATCAAGAAATGAATTCTTGATATCAAGAATTGATTTCTTGATATCAAGAAATGAATTCTTGATATCAAGAAATGATTTTCTGTTGTAAAGCAATGGTAATTCTTGATATCAAGAAATGAATTCTTGATATCAAGAAATGAATTCTTGATATCAAGAAGTCGAATTCTTGATATCAAGAATTCAATTCTTGATATCAAGAAATAGGAATAAATGTTAAAACGGCTTGCCATACGGCCATGCCGACGGTGAAAGAGTTCACATGTTGCAAGGAGATCCTGCAGGTGGTGGAGAAGGTGAACTCTTATGAGAAGACCCTGGACTGCATCACAGAGCACCCAGGTTTTAGGAATTTGCATGCAGTGCTGGAGACTGCATACTATCAGTTCCGCCAACAATATCTACGGGAAGGATAGATGAACGCATCAGTTAATGAGTAGGTTGGACTTTTTAAAGATTGTAAATGTACTTTTAACCATGCCTGATATGTACAGTGCAGTGGCGTACCCAGGATATTTTCAAGGGGGGGGAGGGTTATTTCGTCAGCCAAATTTCTGTTAGCGAGGGGGGAGGGGAGGGGTATTCTTAGAAAATCTTTGAAGCTGAGACGAAGTACCTTCACAACTTTTTGACACGAAGACCATTGGTTGAGAATTCTGTTAGTGGGGGGGGGGGGGGGGGGGGGGGCGGGGGCAAGACCAAGATTATATGCACGTTGAAAAGGGGGGGTTCAAACCCCCCAAACAGTAATTTTTGGTCACCCCTCCTCCACCTCCGGGTACACCTATGATACAGTCCATGTACATAAAGACATTTAGAACTACTATACAATACCCTGTATATTACACATTGTATTAATAACAACTGATTAATAAGCACTCATATGGGTCATACAATTAGATTTTTGTAATACCTTTTCTCACAAACTTTTCTTTTCTCTTTCTATTGCTCTTTTCCCAGGAGAAACAATCATGCTGCCTATAGGCAAATGGCACGGTGGTGTTGGGGTTATCTGGGGTGCCAGGTGAGAGTGCCACTACCATCCTGCGCCGTAACGATGGATAGGGCAACCTTCCCTTCAGATTCATATACAGTCTTCAGGAAGCCTTCGAATCACGATCGTCTACTGGCACTTCTAACCTGTAGGCTGTACAGAATATTTATAACATTTTCAAAGTGACATTTCTCTGCAAATCTCCTTCAGCACAGGAATACCATTATGGTCACATCTTTCTTACATTCCATCTGCTGATTATTTTGGGAATATTTTACTTATGGAGTGAGTAAATTCCATAATAATCCATTTTCATGACTATCTTACATGTGAATTTTACCTTGGCTACTACATGTAGTTTGTTTACGAAATTCAGACTGAAAAAAAGCTGATTGCTATGTTTTGTTTATTTTTTGGTAATAAAGATAATTTGCTCACATTACAGCAAAACAATGTGTGAAAGTTTGATATGTGTGTACAGTATGTGGGATGGGAATGGGCACACTTTTATGAGTGTCTCGAATTAAAGTAAAAATATCCAATCAATTGTAAAACAATGCAGCATGCTGATGGGTCTCTATGAAAATAAGACAAATCTGCAAGTTTTGTTCTTTTTGGCAGCCTGTTTTGAACACAAATTTCAATTATTTAGCAATTTGGATCAGTTTGGGATGTGGTCGAACTAGAAAAAACTCACCGTCAACATTCATGAAATCATGTCTACTAACATCCTCAAACAAATAAGTATGTTAAATTGTTTGTGTATGTGTGTGCATGTATACTTTTGACAGGAATTGAAGAGAAGATGGGTATAAATGAAGACTTTAATTCCAAAAGGCGCTAAATCCACTTTTGGACTTTTCAAGTAAATTTATATTTTGTATTTGACCACTTTAACTTCTTTCAATGATGGAAAATTTCACACATAATGAAGACCTATCATAAAACATTATAAAAAGGTATGATTACCTATGGTTGGTTATAGATTAAAAATTAATGTTTTCCTGTGATGATTAGAATTATTTTAGAATATGAATCAAGGTTCTAATGACCTGTTACATCCATATCTATGCCCTAACACTGTGGGGCATTTTATTGTACAGTGGAACCTCGTTATAAAGAGGTCGGATAACAAAACCCTCGTTATAACAAGATCATTTTGCTGGTCCCAGCCCTTTATATTTCTTTGTTTTTTTACCCTGATATAATGACAAAACCTGATATAACAAAGTAATTTTCATGGTCCCAAGGACCTCGTTATAACGAGGTTCCACTGTACCACCGTCATTCTGCACATTCCACTCATATGCCAACCATGCATCATGATCTTCTCTCCAAGCAGTCCAAGCACAACTTCAATCACGGGCGTCGATATGTCATTGATACCCATTGATCAGGGGGGGGGATGATTCATTCATCCATCCCCCCCTGATGAATGGGTATTACGTAAGTATCGACGCCCATGACTTCAATCATCATGTTCTCACTTGTTATCCTTATTCAACACATTTCAGAAAATCATAAAAATAAGGATATTAACCAGAACCACAGTAACCATGGAAACAAAATAAACAATCAGTAAAGACGTAATGAATTATGATTATCTTGCAAAATTGCTTTACTCATTCTGAAAAAGCCATTTGAGAAAATGGCACAAATAAATCAGATATTGATAAACATTGTTATAAAATGTCAAACTGAAAAAAATAATATTTGAGTTAGTATCATGCACTGTAACATGCACAGCGTGTTATAGACTATCTGGAAAATAGGGCAGCATGGATATGGATGCAAGGTTCATCTGACCCGCCGATGCATGCAGACCGCAAATTCTGGAGTTAGTTGCGCTCAGTTTGCAGCAAGCTTCTCACATGTAGTTTAGTGCAGAGCTTATTGTGTGTTTTGAGTTGCCAACAGTCTTTTTTAAAAACTCGACAGGACATGACGACCGAAATTCGCAGTTGCTGTCACCATCTGCCACCAGTTGTTGAACTTGATGTCAGTCGTCGCGTCATGGAGATCGACATTGGACATGACGACCAAGATTCGCGGTTGCTGTCAACATCCACCACCTATGGTTGAACTTCACGCCATTGGTAAGAAGTTGTCATCTATTGTCAGTTGCGAACTTGACGTTGGCTAGGACGACTGAGATATTGACGTCAGTCGTCGTGTCATGGACATCGACATTGGACATGACGACTGAGATGTCACCATTCACCACCGGTTGTTAAACTTGACGTCAGTCGTCGCGTCATGGAGATCGATGTGGGACATGACGACCGAGATTCGCTGTTGCTGTCACCATCCACCACCTGTGGTTGAACTTCACGCCATTGGTAGAAGTTGTCATCTATCGTCGGTTGCGAATTTGACGTTGGCTAGGACGACCGAGATATTCCCTATTAATAGAAGAAAAAAAAGAAGATAAATTAATTATGTAGACCACGGTCATCTGAAGAAATATCAAGTTCGCAATTTGACAAGTTTTTTTTTGTGTAAATTTTCATAAAACAATGCCTATTGTTTGAATGCTTATCTCTTGGCTTGGTCAACTCAATCCTCGTCTACAGGGTTCAAATGAGCATTGTTTACTTTACATTGCAAGTCTTTCTACAAAGGGGCCTAGTAGTTGCACATGCAGTGTTTTTATACTAAATAAAATAAATAATATATAAGCACATCGCAACATCCACACATATGGTTTACGGCAGAAAAATATGAATTTCATCATAATAAATGATGATGATGATGATGACTATGATGAAGAAGATGATGATGATGATGATGATGGCTATGACAAAGAAGATGATGACGATGATGATGATGATGACTAAGAAGAAGATAATGGTGATGATGACAAAGGAGAAGATGATGATAATGATGTCAAAGAAGAAGATTATGATGATGATGATGATGATGATGACGATGATGATGATAAATTCATTTTTGTGATAAGGTGACCACAAGAACAGGATGGCCGGACAGTCAATTCAAACATAATGTCTCAGGCAGTGGCGTAGCGTGGTCGGACTGATTGGGGGGGGGGGGGGGGGGAGGCATGCAAAATTATTTGGGGGGGGGGGTGGAGGGCACACCTTACGTATTTCTTTGTTGTTTTTTTTAAATGCCCCCAGAATCCCAGATGTTTTCTATTGTTTTTTTTTCCAAATATATATGTTGTATGGTGTCGTGTTATGCCCCACTTTCTATGATGCATCTCCTTTAAAATGCCTAAGTGAAATAAATAATTGTGCATTTAGTCACATTCAAATAATTTGATTGCATAACAGTGTATGTAAATTTTATTAGGGATTTTAGGAAACGGTTGATCTGATGGATTGAATCAATTTTGCATTACTAAAAAAAAAGTCACCACAGGCATAAGAAATTATATTTAGACATGCATGTACCTTGTTGTCATGCCCTTGTATCCATATATGCCTTCAGATTGGGACTCCATAAGATGCCTCCAGCGAAGAAGTTTGCTTCCCCCATACAGCTTATCGTTCTCAAACGTTGGTACCTGAATGTTCATACAGTAAAAAGGAAGAAATATAAAACCCACACTGACCTACATCTTTTATTTATTTTTTTTTTTTTTACATACATGTAAAGCTACTGTGATGTGTGAGATGAATTTGTGTCCCAAGACAAGAGATTGTGAAATCACATCTGTACAAAGCTGACTTGGTTCCTGTAAGCAATGGGTTAATATATATAACAATCAAACTAGCCTGATAATTATTATCACACAAGTTATCATGCAATACAACTGATGTAAAAGCAAGACAATGATCTGACATGGTCATGGCAATGTCACGCCTCATAATCTTGCAATTATCACATCAGTTATCACCTCAAGAAAGACTATAATTGTTGTTCTTATGTGAATAATAGAACTTTGGCATTGCTTTTGGATTTTGATTTGGATCAATTTACTGTTGACAGAACGTTTGAATTAATATTGTTTTCATTTCAGTACAACTTGTTGTCATATTCTTACCCCCATTTTGTGTTTCTCAACGGCAATTCTCACAGGCCTTTCCTACAAGTTGGTTGATGGCAATTTGACGGCATGAAATGAAGCCCAGCTAGTTCAAAATCATCGTCTGAAAGTACAGTCTACAGATAACACCAGACCGCGATTCCACTGGGCCAGTCATCTCTCGTAAGCATCACCTTTGATTGAAGTCCATTCGTCTAAAATGACTAGTCGCTCGTGAATGCTTACATCTTCATTGTTCGTATTGTTGTATGTGTAACCAGCAACAACACACCGTGATGATGACATTGTAATAATTTCACTGAGCTAGAGCTGCTAACTCTCAAATCCACTTGAACGCGAAGATAATACAATGTAAAACAGCTGTTCGGAAACAGCTGATCACAGAACAACAACCCGATCGACCGTACACGTACGTACACGTTATGTATGCATAGAAGTATGACTCCAACACTGCTGTTGTATGCATGGCACAGTATACCCACGGCCACCGCATCGGCTAGCTCAGTACTGGGCGCACCGTACGATCTCAATCACGGAAAGCTGGATGCGTTTACCAGTCGTTCGTACAAATGGGCGCTGTCGTATTAGCAGGATTAGTAGAGCAGATAAGTGTAAAATATCATGGAAATCGTTCAAAGTTTGATACAAGCAACATACTTGGTATGCAGACTACCTTAGGGACACTTTTTAGAAAAAAACACTTAGCCAAGCAAAAATCCAAGATGGCGGCCATTTTCCAAGATGACCGCCAAATAGCTACTTTTTGATATAAAAAATGACTGAGTTGGCCGATTTTAATAATCTTGGTGTCGTTTTATATGTTTATTGACATGCTGAACGCAATGGTGATACATGCGGACTCATATGATGGCCAAAATCCAAGATGGCCGCCATATTCCCAGATGGCCACAAAAAAGCTACTTTTTGATATACAAAATTGACTGAGATGGCCGGTTTTGATAATCTTGGTGTTGATTTATATGTTTCTTGATATGCTAAAAAGGATAGTGATATATGGACCCATTTGATGGCAAAAATCCAAGATGGCAGCCATTAATTCCAGATGGCCACCAAAATGCTACTTCTTGTTTTAAAATTTGACTGAGTTCGTCGATTTTAATCATTTTGGTGTCAATTTCGTTGTGTATTGATATGCTTACGCCGATTATGACACATACGGACCCATATGATGGCAAAAATCGACATGGCGGCCATTTTCCAAGATGGCCACCCCAAAACAAATGTTTGATCTAAAAAATTGACGGTTTTACCGATTTTAATAATCTTGGTGTCGAATTTTGCATCTTGGTATGCTGAAAACGATTGTGATACATTTAACGCATGCAATGCCTAAAATCCAAAATGGCCGTCCGTTTATAAGATGACCGTCAAAAACCTACTTTTAATAATATATAAATTGACTGGGTTGATCGATTTTGATATTCCCGGTGTCTTTTGATATATTTCTTGATGTGCTGAAAACATTTGGGTTACACACAGACCTTAACAATGGCGTAGCTAAGGGATATAGGGTTATATAACCCCCAGGGGGGGGGGGGGCACTCATGTATAATGTAAGACGGGTATGTGCCACTCTCAAGATACCCGATTTTCAAAAATTGCTACTCCATAGACCCCCGGAATGTCTTGGCTAGGTAGTTGAGTAGCGCCAAGTCCAATATTCTTCTTCTAGTCAGCTCCTTGGACCACCATTTGAGGGTTTCCGAAGGTCTTTGGTAGCTCCAAGTCCATGTATTTTGTAGTTTTAGTCTGCTCCTTAGACCCTTAACTCCCGTTTTAGGGTTTTGTAGCTCCAAAGACCCTATATTTTGTGCTTGTAGTCAGCTCTTAAGACCCCCACATCAGAGTTCCGTGAGACTCACCCCCGTCAAAAAATGATATAACCCTTCTTTCTGTACTGAATTCATTAAATGTCTTTTGTTCTTGATTTTGGGGACAGGCTGCTCATGTATTGCTATTTCCTAACCCGGAACGATCTATTTACCTCATCCTGGACCGTCCAAACCCCTGCCCCCCTGAAAATATGCCTAACATGTTTATTAAGAGAATAATAAGATTTTGATCAGTAAAAATGTATTGGGAGTTCATGTACAGTTTGCATAAAACAGCAGTTTATACACCAAGATCAATTAACATGTTCAGATTAAAATACCTTTAGACCCCTTCTCAGTTGGCATATGCATGGCTTAATACTGGCTACGACATGGACCGCTCTATATGTACCAAACAAAACTGTAGCGATTTTTGCAGTTTCCTTATTATAAGCTTTGGGTCATAGGGGTATAATATTACAGTATCACACGTTTACCATATTCGATATGCCACATTGTAAAGATGGACACCGACACTCGTCACACCGCTCCTCCTTTTGACGAAGTCAGCCTGTATCTTTTCAGGGAACCATGGTCCCAAATATTACTATTACAAATAAAGGGCAACATTCTTTATATCCCAAAAGTTTAGAATAATAGATTTCCATAAGATTGATTAAATCTAGCTATTGTCTAGGACGTATGATAAACATAATGTAATTCAGTTTATATTGCATGCTCAATGGCCTCGTCATTTTGACTAGAATCGTCGACAGTCTGGTTCATTGTATCAATTAATAGAGTAGTTAGAGCGAAACGTACCTTGCCATTTGGGCAGAGCTTGGACAAAAGCCAGATTGAATCAAACAAATTGTAACTCTACATTGAAAGTATCCATTTCAGAAAATTTGGTATAACCCATTAAGGGTGGTGGCCCACATATTGTGGTTTGGGAGTCTTACATTTGAGCAAGAAGATACCAAGTTATATGAAGTGCACAATGGGAAAGAGCAGAAATTCTTCTATTTTTCAGAGCCCTATATTGTTTCTCTACCTGCTTTCATTTTATTAATGCGTAGATTGCTAGACTTTAGAAAATTCCTTAAATTGGCAACACATTGTCATATTTTCAAAACAAAATTTGGCGTGTAAATTGGCAACTGCGCGGCAATTTTACTTCACATTTGTCTTCAATATTAATAATCGAATATTTTTCCTCCTAATTTTATGTCATTAAAAGGGACAAACACATTAGAGTTGAAATAGTTATCGTCCTCAATTGGATAACTAATGCTCTTCCACATTTCCGTAGAGAGTAAATGATGAAATTCATTTAAAGGGGCCCTGCAACCCAAATGCATGTTGACCTCTGTTCATCTGTATTAGTGTACACATTCAATATTTGTAAACGGTTTGACCCAAATATGTTTTGTATATTTGTAAACATTTTATCATTTATTTGGCTTCATGTTGCTAAGCCCCACCTCCTAAACGGTTGCTCTGGACGGTTTTTTAGGAGGTGGGGCTAAGCAACATGAAGACAAATAAATGATAAAATGTTTAAAAATATACAAAACATATTTGGGTCAAACCGTTTACAAATATTGAATGTGTACACTAATACAGATGAACAGAGGTCAACATGCATTTGGGTTGCAGGGCCCCTTGAACAATTAGGATGAATCCGTGTTCATCACATGCAAGTAACTAAATGTTTATAAATTTCATACACATTACAAGAACGGGAAAGCAAATAGATATCAAGGTAAAATTAAACAAATATTATGTATTCGAAACTTGTTTGTATGCGTACTAAACTAGTTGCATGGCGTGTGAACACAATTAATGAGTATTTGTCAAAGTGGTGGTAACTGGCGTATTCAGTGGAACGAAAAAAGTGGTTAAAAAAAAGGATAAAAAGATAATACACTTGACTGGCTTATGTTGTTTGTCGGTTATTGTAGTGCGGCGTTGTGTCTGCTCGCACCCACACTGTGTACAGAAGAGATTCAACTCTTTGGTCGTGATACGTACAGTGGTTTGCCAAGCGTGGCCCTAACCGCGGCAACCATGGGTGTGTACGGAGATGGAGGAGGGGCCTTGTGGGCTGTAGCCCCCACCCCCACCCCCTCCATCCCGAGAGTTTTGAAGATGGCCATATTAGGGCACATATAAAGCATATAAAGCCCCTCAAATGCATGCAAATCTATGTCATATTTAGGACAAATCGTATCACAGTTGGGCATGCTCATAGTATGATCTGGCAGAAGCTTGTCACATTCGAACAATAATATAGCATTAGTATAACAAATAGTTTTCAGCTCATCAAAAAAACCTTTTAATCAGTACAAAGATTAATAGAATCAACCAACTCAGTCAGTTTTTGAAAAATGTAAAAAATGCTTTTTGGCAACCGTCTTGAAAAATGGCCGCCATGTTGGATTTTCGCCATTATACATGTCTGTATGTATCATAATCGTCTTTAGCATATCAGGTCACATATGAATCGACATCAAGATAATACAAATCGGCAAACTCAGTCAACTTTTATACAAACAAATTAGCCTTGGCGGTCATCTTGGAAAGTGGCAGCCATCTTAGATTTTCGCTTTTATATTGGTCCGTTTGTATTACAATCGCTCGTAAATATATCAATTAACATTTAAATCGACACCAAGGTTATTAAAATCACCCAACTCAGTCAATTTTTATATCAAAAAGGAGCTTTTAGCGACCATCTTTAATATATGGCTGCCATCTTGGATTTTGGCCATCAAATTGGTCAGTATATATCACCATCGATTTTAGCATATCAAGAAACATATAAGTCAACACCAAGATTATCAAAACCGGCCAACTCAGTCAATTTTTATATAAAAAAGTAGCTTTTTTGTGGCCATCTGGGAATATGGCGGCCATCTTGGATTTTGGCCATCATATGAGTCCGCATGTATCACCATTGCGTTCAGCATGTCAATAAACATATAAAACGACACCAAGATTATTAAAATCGGCCAACTCAGTCATTTTTTATATAAAAAAAGTAGCTATTTGGCGGCCATCTTGGAAAATGGCCGCCATCTTGGATTTTCGCGTGGCTAAGTGTTTTTTCCTGAAAAGTGTCCCTAAGATAGCCTACATACCAAGTCTCTTGCTTGTATCAAACTTTGAACGATTATTACACTTATCTGCTCTACTAGATAGCATACTCGTAAAACGCAAAAGGGTATGTTCTTAAGCCTAGGCAGTTTTTCGTCTGCTACTGGATTTTCACCAAAAGGAGGTTATTATTTGCTCGAAAAATGGAAATTATAACAAAGCACGCCCTAAAATTAACACATTTGATTACATATACAATGTAATATGTATACTGAATACAAGAGTTCCGATTTCTACAATTTTAATGCTCTATATTACCATTTGATGCAATAATAGTGTGCGTTATATACACATCAATTGCACACCAAAGCCTTACAATCTCCTGCAATGACGTCACAAATCCAAGCCCTCTATCGCCGAGAACGGCACTTTTGTGAGGGGCGGGGCATATCAAGTCGTGAAATGCTGTGATTCTGGTACAAATTGTAATGTTTTTCTCAATTCAGTAATTTGTTGTACATAATTTGACTGGAATAGTGACATAAAACTATGTTGACAACTTTTAAAAGGCTAATTTATTTGGATTGCAGGGCCCCTTTAAACAAAAACGACCTGACCAAAATTACTGTTCTTGGTATCGTTTTTCATTGGAAAGGACACCCTATCCGATGAACATAAACATTGTGGTATTATATTTTGGGAAGTGCCCCGTTCCGGTTTTTTGGGGCCACCCTGTATAGTAATTTTATAACAATTAATCAATACATAATAATTTTTTTATAACATGGGATAATGAGAGAAGCAGTAGGAGATAGGGATATAAGACATGACAGATAAGATATAACATGTATAATACATTATGACAATTTAAAATCACTTTTACTAATTTAAACTAAATTAAATGGCAAGAATTTACAAAAATGTCAAAAGCAAGTACTAATCAAGGCAAAATAACAGTCCATTAATTATATTGCATGAAAACAAATATTGAGTGTCCTATCATAATAATTGTATCAACAACCATTTCAAAATTTCGAACTATATTAAGTACTATACAATTAAACCTATCATCGTTATTATTATCATTATCATTATTATCATTATTATCATTATCATTATTATCATTACTATCATTATTATCATTACTATCATTAGTATCATAATTATCATTACATTCTACAGCGTGGGTGACCAATTTAAAATGAAACAACATAATCATGCTTTAATAATATTATTACCTATTTTATCCTATGAACTATTTTACAACAAAATGTGTCAATTTCAAAGTAATAATCCAAACATGCAATTGATTTCCAAAAAAAGCTTCTCATGAGAGGTAACATGCGTACCATCAATAACTCCAGTAAGTATCAAAATAATTATATCATTAAAAGGTATACAAAGAATCTAGTATAGGTTTTCCCGCTCAATTTTGCACTTTTCTCAATCGAATTCATTTAGGGGCATTCGAATTCGCGCGTTGCCGCAGTATCGTTGGTATCGGTTTTTCTAATTCCGAATAAGTGCAAGCGAATTCATGCATACGCATACAATTTCGCGAATAGACACAGAAGTTCATTTATGGGCAATCGATTTCGCGAATGTGCAGCCAAATGTAAACTTGGTTCATACAATTTAACGCGGCATGGCCGGTCATGCCTGATGAGCACGTTTGGAGCATTCGATTTCATTTCGGGGCAAACAATTGTAACATTTCGTCATTCATTTTAGATAACGCGGATGCTATGTACATATATGTACATTTGTGTATATGTAGGGGAGGGGGGGGGGTACTTTCGGAGCCTTGGACTTTCATGGGAGACATATGTATGCATTTCTCAGTCGTCCGTAAATATACATACAAGTCTTCGTCCTGTTTTAATTGTCTGAATATATATATAATTATGATATGACACACGAAACTGGGAACAATAATGTTTTACTTTTGCCCTGGAAAGGACATTGTGCGGTTTGTTAAGTTTGAAAATTTTTACAAAATGATGTATTTACATGTATTTTGTTATCATCAAGATTTTCCAATTGTAATGTCCTCTACATCCCCATTTAGCTTTAATGAACATTGATATACGCTTTAGCACGGAGCTATATAGGAGGCACAATCACCCCTCCCCACCCCTAATAAGTTGACAAACAATACATCATAAGCCAAAGGGGAATCTTTATAGAAAACAAAGATATACATGAAGCTTATAAGCATTTTATTTTATATATTTCCAGATGGCCAGGGTCCTTTTCCCCGAATTCCATTTTCTCATTCTCACCTTACAAGCAAAATTTACCTTTATCAAAATTATATTCCTTTTATAAATTTCACGAATAATTTATGACTTGATTTTTCCCAAATATAACATGCGTTGTCTGAATATGAATTAAGTTTACCTGAATACAAACGCCACTGCTTTTAGCCAATTTATTGCTGATCTATCTTTACATTTCTTAAATCGAAAGCAGTAATTTGAAAATTGGCTGCCCTTTCACGAATTCGATTGACCGAAGAGACGTCTACGTATATTACGTGTCAATTTGAACGACCATTGACGAAATGGTATGCGCTTTGTGCGAATTCGTTTGCTCCGGGCGTGATTTTGAATGCCTATTAACGAATTCGAATAATGCTTTGGTACGACGATCGCAAATCGCGCGAATTCGTTTGCTCCTATTATCAATTCGATTGACACAATCGCGAAATTGAGCGGGAAAACCTATAGTTAAAATAACATAAGAACATGTACTTGGTGTATTTAATTTCAATTTCAGTGTAGTGCAACAAAACAAATCCTAATTTATATTATCTCAATTAACAATCTAAAAGATATTTCATTTTAGCAGTACCAAAACACTAGTATAAATCGCATTTTTAATTAACTACAATCGGCACACTAATTCAAACAAGGTACAATCAAAATGTACAAAAAGAAAGCCTAAACATTGCAAGCTTATTATAATTTTAATGTGGTGTTAAATTCAAAAGTTTTAAACAAAAATCATACAATAACAGAAACCCTAGCTTCTATTATCACATTTATCGATATAAGCGTAATGTAACATAAGTACTATTTTCATTAAAAAAAAAAACAATTATCTTATAATATAATAATCGTGCACTAATGATAACAGTATAGGTTCAATCTAATCAGTACAATCATCAATAACCTGAATAAGGTAACAAGCAGCAGTCAAGTAAGTAGCCACTACAAATATACTGTTCCTTCATAATAAAACAATACAGTTCCTTCATAATAATACTGTTCATTCATAATAACAACAATACAGTTGTTGGGCTTTCCGTTGATATCAAATGTGATCATGAATAATTTATTTGAAATGCTAAACAATCCTCCCAAAAGCTCGAAAAAAATGCAACGCTCTGATTTTTTGTCAACTCCATATCTTTTTGTCTGATTTCACACTCGACCCATCTCCATATTCCGGTTTGCTGCACACCCCCCCCCCCCCCCTCCCCATTTGCATAATCCTTACGATTAATATGCCATCATAATGAAGAGATAATTTCCATTAAAATGGTATCAAATTCAACAATTTTGATGAATGGAAAGGGTGGCAGTATTCAATAGAATGTTAACCTTTAGAAAACTGGTCAACACAGTCATGCACTCGTAGATTAAATGAATTAGGGCCATTTTACGACATTTCACTTCCTGCCTCCCCCTATTCTCTGGGCTACTGTAATCGCCCCAATTGCATAATCACTACACATGATGCACCGTTTGAAAGGTATATAATGAGGCTTTACTGTGACACCAATTTTGAATATGCTTATTAAAACATACGAGAGATATGATCGATCAAACCTGAGTTTCCAAACTTTTTTTGAGGGGTTTAGTTGTTGAAGATCTCTCTATTTAATCATTACTTCAACCAAATATCACATGCATACTTTTGTACGAAAATGGCTGAAACCAATGCCTTGATAGAGAGCGCCTTTTTGTGTTTTAATGGCATTTTTTGAATGATAACATGCTTTTTATTCAGTCGTTTGTATTTTTGTACACCTTTCGAGCATTGTGGGGTTATAAATATTAGTTTGGTATGTTACTGTGCATGTTTTGGTTAAAACGTTCAGCCTTACTGTCCTACCCCTTTAATATAGAACCTTGGGGTACACCAATATTAACTAGATGATTAACTACACATAGACACATTTTGCACATTGTTACTTGAATAGCTTCCAACCAATTAAGGACACTGCGTCTTACACCAAAAGTCCATAACATTATATGTTCGTAATTAATATACTATGACCATCTCAATAACTTTGACATGTCTTACAACAATCTGAGTAATATATTATTTTTTTTCTAAAAGCTTCTTTTATCATAAACTCAATTAAAGGGGTAGTTCAGTTTTGGAAGAGAGGGCGCTGCACAACATAATTCTGTCGTGAGGTAATGAAAAACTGAGTATCGAATTTGAAAGAACATGCCATTTTTATGGCAAAATAAACTTTATTTGGTCAAAATCGGCTTAGAAATGGCTGAAATATTAAATAAATATCTCCGATCGTATTTATTTGGGCCCCAAATCATACGATATTTTGTTGAAAAAAAAAAAATGCTAACACTTTTTCAAAAATTTTTCAAAAGCGGTTTTTAAATAGTCGTTGATGATCTCTCAATTCAATCATTATTTCAACAAAGCATCACATGCATAATTTTTTATGAAAAATGGTTGAAACCCATGTCTTATTAGAGAGCGCCCTCTTGTGTTTTAATGGCGCTTTTTGAATGATAACAGGCTTTTTACTTAGTCGTTTCTATTTGTGTATACCTTTCGAGCATGGTGGGGTTATAAATATTAGTTTGTAATGTTACTGTGCAGGTTTTGGTTACTAAAGTTCAGCCTTACCAAAACTGTAATACCTCTTTAAAATAAGAGTTTAGACGTCAATAATATAGAGAAAAATACAATGTTTGATTTTTAGCAAGTGAACATTCAAAACGCATGTCCTCAGAGGTAAAGAGGCATACAAATTCTGCATTTTGAAGATAGATAGATAGATTTTGAAGATGCTATACAAAGAAAGTAATGATGAATTTGTATATTATTCAGCTATCTTCATACTTCAAAAGGCAATTTTTTTCAAAAATCCGAAATGTACATATGAAATGTTCAGATTTTGTTTACAATAGGGTTATCTATAAAAGCCATCATTAATCTGTTTATCTACAAACAAGGAATAATTCCTCAAAATTTCATTGAACTTGAGTAAATAAGTTTGTATAATTTTAGTCTAAAAAATCATATTTTCGGGAAACGAGCTTGAAAGGTTATATACAATATTGATATGTGTTAGATAAATGTGACATGGATACAAATAGGAAAATAGCGGATAAATAGCAGTAGTTGATTCAATGGAAGTTTAGGGCATGTTATTCACATTTAAACTGCCATTTTTATTTTCTTTATGACGATAGATGTTGCCGTTTCACTCTAAAAAAAAGAGGAACACAATTTGGATGGTACATTTTTTATTGGGGGGAAATTTTATTTGGACTATTTAAGAAAAGTAGATTAAAAATCTCCAACCTAAAGCTGGAAAATAATCACTTCCGGCACCAAAAATGTACAACATTGATAACAAAATCCTTAATTTGTCCATTTAATAGCTACCTACTACCCCACAAAGTATATATTTTCTTACAGCTTAGAATCCATGGATCATTTTCAGATAAAAACAATTAATACCCCACTGGGCCCCTTAAATCTGTTAAAATCCCGGCGAAGCCCAATTTGTTTGCTTATCTTACTTAATAATATTTCTGGTAATTTTGTATAATATTGAATGCAAATTAGTTAAAATGTCTTGAAATGTCAAATTATTCATAACTTTATACGTAAGCCCTAATAACGTTGTTTGCATTATATCAAATACATAACATATTATATTTGCTTATATTGTTCGGCTGTAGAATACGAGCAAGTGTTTGAAAGTAGTAAGTAATAAGAGTTGTTACTCCTTAGTACTAGAACTTTTCAAAATATCTGATACTACAGGCAAAAACACCTGCTTCTGTCGAAGGATCCTACAGCTGCAAAACGTCGTATGTAAATAGGTAGTTGATCTCGAATTGGTGGTATTGGAAAATTATTATGTTTAATAAGCAAATAGTATCAACATGACCTTTGCCCGAAGCAACACCTGGGGAAATGGTGATGGTCATTTCTACTAAAAGACCTACATGTATGTATTATACACACGATTCTGTCTTCTAATTCGCCATTCGGCATAATTATTCGGCAGGAAATTGTCCAGACCTTAGGCGATTGTCGAGTATCAATGCTTCTTGATACAGAGGATGGTTCTTGCCATATGAGACCTCCAGCACAGCTAACAGCTACAGGATGAAAATATCAAGAGGGAACAATAATGGTTGGATAAATAGTGGGGGAACGGGGTACTGAATAGCGAAAGGGGTGAGAAAGCATCATAATACATCGGCAACAAGTATACTTAGTTTAATAGATTGAGGACATTTGTATATTTGTGGGGAATAATCTTTGATGGAGGTATTGATTAATTCAGATATATTTGTTAAATGTTTTAAATGTCCGGTTAAAATGTGGATGATAGTCTGGCAAATACCACAGTAACAACTAGCTTGATATGTGTGCCAAAGAAACTTGCAATCAAACTGGGGGGAAATGGGCAATTAGCATGATGATTTACCTGAAATGTGTATGTCAAAGCCTGTTCTATCCTATTAAGCCTCGTCAGAACCCAGATCATTGTCTTAATAAGCTCCGCTACGCGGGGATGGTGTTGCCCATAGTGATACCTATAACATTAAGTTTGTACACAACAAGAACAAGCATGGCATTTGAAAATATGATACAATATATTGCGAAATGTGATACTTGAATTTAATTAAAATAGGTTTCATTTATTTACTCAACATGCAGATTCATCTTATAGTATAGGTTTTCCCATTCATTTTAACACTATTGTCATTCAATTTCATTAATACGTCATTCAAATTCGTCCCGAGGAACCACCAGAGCGGAAATCCCAACTTCAATTTCGTCTTTTGTCGATCAATTTCGTCAAAGATCACACAATTTCGTCATTAGGCACACATGTTCGTCAATTGCAAATCAAATTCGTCGGTCACAGTTGTTGAACACATAGAAGCGAAAGCAATTTCGTCAATTGGCAACCAATTTCGTCAAAACTCTATTCAAATTCGTCCAATGTATATAAACTGTAATGTTCTGTTCTATATTGTCTTGTTATAACTGCTAATTGTAACATTAATCAATTAGGGGGTAACGTACACATATATATACACTCGAAAACAAACTCACACGCACAACACTATTATGCACACACAAACACACATACATTTGCACACATGCATGTGTGCACACCAACACGCACAAAATCACGTTGACAGCAAATTGTTCTTTTTCAAGACAAACATACGGCAGAAATAATATTACACAATATCAAATATTATGTACACACACACGCACACACACACACATACATACCAATCTAACCACCTACACCATCTAAACCCCTCAAAAAAAGTTCGGAAACTCAAGTTTGATCGATCATATCTCTCGTATTTTTAAATAAGAATACTCGAAATCGGTGTCACAATAAAGCTTCATTATATACCTTTCAAACGGTGCATTATGTGTAGTGATTATGCAATTGGGGCGATTGCAGTAGCCCAGAGAATTGGGGGAGGCAGGAAGTGAAATCTCGCAAAATGGCCCCAATGCATTCAATTTACGAGTGCATGACTGCGTTGATCAGTTTTCTAAAGGTTAACATTCTATTGAATACTGCCACCCTTTCCATTCATCAAAATTGTTGAATTGGATACCATTTTAATGGAAATTATCTCTTCATTACGATGGCATATTAATCGTAAGGATTATGCAAATGGAGTGTGTGCAGCGAACCGAATATGGAGATGGTTCGAGTGTGAAATCAGACAAAAAGATATGGAGTTGACAAAAAATCAGAGCGTTGCATTTTTTCGAGCTTTTGGGAGGATTTTTTAGCATTTCAAATAAAATATTCATGATCAAATATGATATCAACGGAAAGCCCAACAACTCTTCTGTATGAAAATGTGAAATTTATAATGAATTTTGTAAAGGGCGGCTGCAGGGAGATGAATGGGAGGGAGCCTCAAAAGTGACCCATTTTGAAACGCTCTGATTTCAAGGCACTATTCATGCGTTTTCAATTGAATTCCTCTCATTCATGGCCAACTCATTCAAGTCGCATTACATCCTCTACACAATGGTATACAGATACCGACACAAAATCAGAGCGTTTTGAAATGGGTCACTTTTACGGCTCCCCCACATTCATCTCCCTGCAGCCGCCCTTTACAAAAATAATTATAAATGTCACATTTTCATACAGAAGAGTTGTTGGCCTTTCCGTTGATATCAATTTAAATCATGAATATTTTATTTGAAATGCTAAAAAATCCTCCCAAAAGCTCGAAAAAAATGCAACGCTCTGATTTGTTGTCAACTCCATATTTTTTTGTCTGATTTCACACTCGACCCATCTCCATATTCCGGTTCGCTGCACACACCCCATTTGCATAATCCTTACGATTAATATGCCATCGTAAGGAAGAGATAATTTCCATTAAAATGGTATCAAATTCAACAATTTTGATGAATGGAAAGGGTGGCAGCATTCAATAGAATGTTAACCTTTAGAAAACTGGTCAACACAGTCTTGCACTCGTAAATTGAATGCATTAGGGCCATTTTGCGAGATTTCACTTCCTGCCTCCCCCTATTCTCTGGGCTACTGCAATCGCCCCAATTGCATAATCACTACACATAATGCATCGTTTGAAAGGTATATAATGAGGCTTTATTGTGACACCGATTTCGAGTATTCTTATTAAAAAATACGAGAGATATGATCGATGAAACTTGAGTTTCCGAACTTTTTTTGAGGGGTTTACATAGTCATGGCACAGACATGCATATAAGGCTATACCATGCGACGAATTTGAATAGAGTTTTGACGAAATTGGTTGCCAATTGACGAAATTGCTTTCGCTTTTATGTGTTCAGCAACTGTGACCGACGAATTTGATTTGCAATTGACGAAAATGTGTGCCTAATGACTAAATTGTGTGATCTTTGACGAAATTGATCGACAAAAGACGAAATTGAAGTTGGGATTTCCGCTCTGGTGGTTCCTCGGGACGAATTTGAATGACGAATTAATTAAATTGAATGACAATAGTGTTAAAATGAATGGGAAAACCTATAATAATACAAATATAAATAATAATAATATTGATAATACAAATAATAATAATATTAATATTAATAACAATTATAATAATAATAATAAAGAAGTCTTCTAATGCGCCAATTCTGCATTTGTCAAGGTTCTTAGGGCGCAGTTAACTCACATTTAAGGGAAAACAAACTACATGAACATTTTAACATAAGTATGAACAACTTTGATACATAAACATATATATAAAAACATAAATAAAAAACTTAAACGTTGGGTAGTCAAATACACAAAGCGTACTAAGAACTAGATTGGTTCTATCATATCCTGTTGCATTTGTATGTATTACCTATAGAAGCATAGAACAGGTTTTAGGTTTTCCTTTCCTTAAAAAAAACTTTATGATTGAAGTGTTTTTTATTATCCCGTGGAAGGTTATTTATGTGTCAACAATTCACCAGTTTTTATAGAATTTCATCAAAGTTACTAATTCCCTTTAAACTACATAAATGTTTAAACTTATAATAGAGTTTTGATAAAGAGAGTGCAGATTATGTCAAACTGAATTTCAGGAACCAAAACCTGCACAATTAATTTGCAAACGGATAGTCCATCAAGCTGGAAATGCATACAAAATTACAAACGACTATTTACAAAGACTGTTATCATTAAAACAAGAGCCGTTAAAAATCAGGAGGGCGCTCTCTAAAAACTCATTAGTTTTCAACCATTTAAAACAATATTGTGCATGTAATGTTTTGTTGAAATAGTGACTAGACAAAGAGGTAATCAACAATAATTTAAAAAACCTTTTTTAATTTTTTTTAAGAGAGGAAGCATTTTCTTGTATTTTTGTAACGGCTGGTTACAAATAATCGAATATTTGTGGGGCCACACAATTCATACAAATGGTTATTTTTATGGATATTTCAGCCGTTTATGGACCGATTTTGATCAGATAAAGTTTTTTATTTCATCAAAAGTGTATGTTCTTTCAAATTTGACACTCAGTTTTTCATTATCTTACGACAAATTTTGTTTTGTGTAGCGCCCTCTATACCAAACCTCAACTAATAATTAAAGTAAGATAATACAAGTACAACTCGAAGCAGGACACATTAAGCATTATCATTATATTGCACTATAAACAATACCATTAATAAACTGGCATATATACACTACTCACAACAAGTAAGTACCCCCTAGCATTTTGTCATATATCTCAAAAAGTATTTCACCGATTTGTATCATTCAAACGGTAATGGATGCGCAATTTTATTACGCACACTGTGAGTGGTGATTGGTTGCCATAGCATCACGTTTTTATCATTAAAAAATTAATTTTCTAAAACAAAGTACAAACAAAAAGTTGCACTTTCAGTTTTATTTGGCATACAGCATGTCACAGAATTAATTACAACGGGACTTTCTGCAACGATAACTTTAAAGATAGTAGATCAATCGGAATGATATTTCAGGGTATGAAACTATAACGGTTTACCTACATCCTGCAGAAAACCCTATTCGATTTGCTTCGGTGGTCATGGAGAATGAGGATCTTTTGCCAATCATGTCAGATGTCCCTTCCCTGCAGGTTTTGTAAGGAGACGTGTTGTCCATTGACAACGGGACTTTCTGCAACGATAACTTTAAAGTTGTAGATCAATCGGGAATAATATTTCAGGGTATGAAACTATAACTTATTACCTACATCTTGCAGAAAACCCATCGATTTGCTTTAGTGGTCATGGAGAATGAGGATCTTTTGTCAATCATGTCATGTGTCCATTTTCGTTCATAACGCGTGTGCTCACAAATGTCCATGTGGGTACATTTTGTACTGGTTCCACTGTGAACAATGCAGCAGTAGTACTGAGTTACATAACAGATTAGTGAATTAGGCCACTCCAATAAAGATGAAAACAGGACATGACTTCGGCCATTCGAATCCCCAGCAACTTCAAATTGAAAGGCTTGTTTTAGAAAAACGCATGCTTTTGCCACTAAGAACAATGCAGCAGTAGTAGTGAATTGCATAATAGATTTGTATGTCGGGAAATCTTTAATAAAGATGTTTACTGGTACACAAAATGTACCCACTATGCCCAATAAAACTGAAAGTGCAACTTTTTTTTTAGTACTTTGTTTTAGAAAATTCATTTTTTGATGATGAAAACGTAACGCTGTGGCAACCATTTACTGTGCGTAATAAAATTGCGCATCCATTACCGTTTGAATGATAAAGGTCGGTGAAATACTTGTTGAGATATATGACAAAATGCTAGGGGGGTACTTACTTGTTGTGAGTAGTGTATACCGGAAATTCAATGATAGAATACAACCATGGTGAATATCATTTGAGATAAGTAAACGTAATGTGCTTCATCACTATAATTAAAGAAAAGTTTTACACAGCACATCAAATTATCAGAAAAACTACCAATCAAATTACAGATTAAATATAAAGAATATATATAAATCTAAATCAAAGTACCAAACAAGGAATCTCCAACAGGTGCGCATTGCGCAAGGAACGGTTCCCTGTGCCCCCCCCCCCCCCCCCCCCAAAGAGGAGGAAGCACCTCAATATGACGCCCTGGTTCGAAGACTCCGCGGGGGAACGTTCTTATCAGTATATTATGTCTCTTGGCAAGCCTCG
>JBAMJV010013090.1:0-43521 GCA_037951105.1 Echinarachnius parma
AAATCAAAATTGTTTAAACTCGATACATTGCAGAAATGAACTCTCTGATTAATAACAGACAGTAATTAGTTTGTCTTGCCCAAGCGCACCTCTCTTTGTTAAATAAAAAATCATCCCTATTTTTTAGTTGATAAAATTTAATACTTTGATTTTTATGTTAAAATTTCACAAAGGAATTGTTCCCCCACTATTTAATGCCATGTTCAAAAGAATGCATTATTTCATATATCCCACGCGTCAAAGTCAATTGTTACACACACCTTTCTCTCGGTCAACTGTAGTCTCTCAGTCTGTACGATTCATAGGAGTCAATCAATTAAATTCTTTGAACGATGATCTACGATCTAGTTCTACACTTTTAAATGATTTAAATCTATTTATAAGCGTTCTGTATTTCAAAGACTCGGATCCGTGGTTGAGTAGAATCTCTCTTTCTCTCTTTCTCCCTGTCCCTTTACCTTTGTATCCTTTTGTATACCTTTGTATAAGTGGGCGGGTGTTGTGTGTTGATGTGAGTGCATGATGTGTTTAATAGCAACATGCTGTACTCTTGTATATATATATATTGTTATTTCTTGTTTATGTTTACGACTTTTTTTCTCAGGGGTCCAAACCATTATTTTGTTTTGATATTTTTTATATATCGATTACTTTGTACAACTTGTATATTGTTGTTGTTTTTATAATTGTTAAATAAATGAAATTAATGAAATGAAAGATAACATGCATATTACTTTATGTAATGATTATTGTGTTATTGTTTGTAAAAAGCAATGAAGAAAATAATATCATTACAAAACAAAACTTGTAGAGCTTGACCTGCTTGACATGTGTGCCGGGCCACACACACACACACGCACACACACGCACACAATGTAAAACTCACAATACTATCATATTAGTGTTTCTTTCCTCCGCATTCGTATATCTCCCCCCCCCCCCCCCCCTCCTCCTCCTCCCAACTCCCTCCTCACATCCTTCTCCGCCTCCTCCCTTTCCTCTTCATCATCATCCGGATGACCATGCATGACGCAGAAATCATTTCTAAGGGGCCACATAACAGGTGATGAACTATTAATAAAATGTGTATTCCTGTGATTTGATATGTCCACAAATTAATATCTGAAAATTTCAAGTTAATTTGATGTTTTTTGCTGAGATATGAGCAAAAAGGCAAAGTGATATTCACTTACTCATTTAACTTACTTTGTACACGGATGAAGTTATCCCGTAGACATTTTCATACAGACACACTTCAATCGTAAATATCTTTTGAACGAAATGAAAATTTGAAAAAAACGAACCTGTCCTGTGCTTTTATTGTTAATATGAATAATATTATGATAAGGTATGAGAGAACTAATAGAGTTCCAAGTAAGTTTTGAGGATTTTGACAATGTTTACAAGTCCCTTTCAAGGTAAATATGTTGTATTCGTGTACCACCATCAAATTAATAGCAAATAAATAAACAAATATCAACTCTTAGATCTCTTTTAATGCAGGTTGTCAACAAACACCGAATATTCTTGCCGGAAAGAACACTTAGCCAAGTATGCCATCAAGAACCGAGAGAGTAACTCGATACAAAAGAATAACGAAATACTAATAAACAACACGGAAAGAACAAAACCAAAATAATGCCTTATCTAAATCATATATGATCCCAAACAGTTATTAAAACATTGAAACAAGGATCCAGTACGTATAAAACACATCTAGCGTTCAGAATTCAACGAACTAATCCACTAATACATGTTGCAATAATATACTAGGTAATCGGATCGACTATAAATTAATTTCCCATTAACCGTTATCTTAACCCTATCAAGCCCAAAGGGGGGGGGGGGTTTGTTAAAAAAAAAAATTCTTCATCTAACCCTAACCCCCGTCCATAAAGGAAAATGGTCTAGAACGGAGCCTGGTGCATTTTAAAGTTCCCCCTCTCTCAAGCCAGCAACAAGGCTTAGGTCCGGTACATTTCCTGTCTCTTTCGTTGTTAAAGAAAACTGTGATGAATACAGTTAGGTAAACTATAATTACTTATTCTTAGGGATAATCATTCATAAAAATATAATTTTTAAGCCGTTCTGCTCTGGCCCTGGACATCTGGTAGGCCTACTGGCTATATTATGGTTCAGGCTAACTTTTAGGTCCTCAAGCTATATACGAAACACATTTTCCACACAACATTGCTTTGCGATACTTCAAATAATTATTATTTTCTTTAAAAATAATCACTAACTCCTAAAAAAAAAAAAATTAAAACATCTCCGTCGTAAAATGGCTATTGTATGGTCGGGGGTATAGGGTGGGAGGTCACTCTCATACAAAAGTGCTACCCACCCGTGTCCATCAGCATCTGAAATGTATCCTAAATGGCTAGTGCATCTTCGTAAGTTTACACCCCTAAATGGCGTAATGATTTTAAAACCTACCCTTAATGGCGCAAATGCACTTGTAAGGGTGCCGTAAGTGATACCCTTTTGGCATTTTGTTTTTTTGGAAGCGGATGCGTAGCCAGTCATGTTGGGAGAGACAATCGGGTTCTATGGACCTTCTTGTTGTACATAGTGGCTTGTTCTTGCATAGGTGGCATAGCCAGGATTCCTGACAGTTGGGACGGGGTTGTGGGGCAAAAAGATCACCCCCCCCCCCCCCCCCCCCGACAACTCGACGGCAACCCAGCTCCCCCTATTTAATTTTCGGATTAACGAACCCTATTTCATTTTTGGACTAAACTAACCTTCGGAATAACGAACCTTCGAATAACGAACCCGATTTTATTTTCGGATTAACAAACCTTCGGAATAACGAACCCGATTTTATTTTCGGATTAACGAACCTTCGGATAGCGACCCTTCGGAATAACGAACCTGATTTCATTTTCGGACTAACGAAACGTCGGAATAGCGAACCCGATTTTATTTTCGGAATAGCGAACCTTCGGAATAACGAACCTTCGGAATAAAGAACCTTCGGAATAACGAACCCTCGGAATAACGAACCTTCGGAATAATGCAACAAATGTTCGGATTAACGAACCCTATTTCATTTTCGGAATAGCGAACTCGCAGGTATACGAAATTTGCGTGTTTGGAATAACCGAACCTTCGGAATAACGAACCTTCGGAATAACGAACCTTCGGAATAACGAACCGCACCCAGTCCGGATACGCAGACAGGTTCCATAATATTGTTTTTCTCTCTAGGGTGGCCATTAAAGAAAGGTTGGCTAAAAAGACAGGTGACCATACACGTATTATGTTGCCTGATTAAATTGCAAGCTCTAAATTTGCAGAAAAAATATCGATATGGCTTTCACGATAAGAATTTGAACTAAAAGACAATTCTTTCTTTTGTGAGGTTATATTGAATGTTTTTTAATCAGCCATGTTATCAGGCAATTTGAGAGACGCTTAAATTAGTCTAGTAACCACATACACTAAACTGTAATTTGTATTTGTTCTTGACGTTCACACACCAAATACATTTTTTTTTTGTTGGGGGAGGGGTTTAAGCAAAATCAAAGCTACTCAATATGATATGTTGCTATGATATTGTAAGGGCCTACTAATACTCCGTTGCACGTACATCATTCAGAGGGATAAATTGATATGGAAAAAAGGCAGGACATTTATATTACAGAGCAATTTAATTTTCTCGTATCAAATCAATTATTGTAATTTTTTATCGCTGTGAATTAACAAATAAACTAACTGCATGTAAGAAAAGTATCACTTACGTGTTTTATGAATTGCGTTTTATTGAACGCTATGCCAGCCCTGTAAACAGTAGCAGCCGAGATATATATACGACAATCTGTACAAGATATGGACCGACCAAAGTTTAATGAGCAAGCTGGTTTTAGAGCAATATTATACCATGGGCTTTGTAGTCAATGGTAATAATAGTTACCGTTTAAAAATACGTGTATATATAGGCCACTGGCGTAGCTACAGGGGGCACATACACCCTCCCGCTCTCCGAATCATTTGACAAAATCAATTGAACAGCATATGTTAGGGAAAACCTGTGTCAAAAACAAATTAAAACATAAGGTGACCCCCCCCCCCCCCCTCCCCCCCCCCCCCCCCTACACACACACACACGATATTTCGGCTGCCCCAATCAGTTCTCCTTCGCTATACGCTACTGGTGAATTAGGCTGATCACTAGTTCAAAGCAAAGCTCAAACTCATATATATGATTGTGACAAATAATGCCTCACAATCGGAACACTTGATATTCTAGTCCCTATTGACTATACAAGATTTGTTTGGAATTATATTGGAGGCGCACACTGTGCATGCAGATAAGGAGGCCTGCTCAATTTAGTCTGCTATACCAGTGTATTATACGTTAGGGTTCTCATGACTACGGTATGTTCTTCTCAATACAGTAAAAACAGTCAAAACTGCCAAAGTGTCCAACTGTCTATAGCAGGCAACCAGCGTGAGAGTGGCCACCAAATGTGATCCTATGCAGAGAAACACAATGTTATGGACACTGTCCATTAAGGTCATCTGTCTACAGTGACCACATCCCTGTTTGTCTTTATGTGCATGTTTGTTTTTACTCTTATACCGAAACACGTATCTGTCGACTCATGCATGTATACATTTTAATATGTACATGTATAGTTTGTACAATTTGAAATGCAGACAAGGCAGAGAAATAATTCACTAAAACAATTGTGTAGTCTACATTTCATGCCTTTATTACTATTTGCATTTTTATTCTTTGTGTCATGGATTATTTATTCAAATAATATGGACATTATACTAGCAGTACAAAGATGGTACAATAATTATTCGATACAGCATAGAAAATCGGAAATACAGTAGTAAACATTTAGCTGGTTCAATTTAATTGGTTGTTATCTCGTTGGTGACTCGGTTATTAACCGAACAGGAATCGCAATATTATTGGTGTTGTCCTTCGTTGGATTTTGTTCTGGCACATTTTATATTAGATAGTACGGTTTTGCTCAGACGTAGACAATATCGAAAATATTAATAACATTTAATCATTAATTTTCTGTAATAATATATTAAACATATATGTTATTTATAACTGGCATACGGTGCCTAAGAGGATGCAAAGTAGAATACTAGTGACACGAGTGTAACTTTACGTCGTAATCCCGAATAATATAAACCCAAATTTAACACTTGAATATTTGATATAGGCTTTATCGGCCAATTTCGATAGCTTCTCATTCGTTTTGATAAGCGTGTCATTCAATTCCCCTAAATTGAGCTGAAGGCTTGCGATTGTGGTTCAAAATTGCATTTTGTTCATATAATTTAGCTCGTCGGTCAAGTGATTTACCACTTTTAGCATTCAATTACAAAAATCACGCTATTTGCATTCAATTTCGCGAACGGATGTCACGGAAGGCGGTATGGTAAACTGCCACTTGGTCTAACCCCGCCTCGTCTAATATCCGCTTCGTCTCATCCCACATACCATAGTCTAATTCCGTTTCGTCTACAACCATTTGGTCTATTAGCCTGTTCGTCTAATAACCATTTGGGCTATACCCATATTGTCTATTATAAAACGGCTCCGGTAAATTCAGTAACGTGATTGGCTAATACCGATCACGTGGGGATTGATTACTTTTCACCACCTGCACTACCGTGCCGATACCTGTGCAACCATCGTGCCGATAGCAGCGCAACCATCGTGCCGAAGGTGTGCAACCACCGTGCCGAAGGTGCGCAACCCGTGACGTCACAATGTTTGTTTACATAGCTCTACGAAGACGGAATTAAGGGAATGGATTCTATAACAGGAATAATGACTATATGACACCACAGTTTCCATGAGTTTGTTTCAAAAAGACATTTAATCTCACCACAGGGTGAGCCAACGCATGACTTCACTAGCACAAACATCGAAGTACCGATCATCCTCCGATACGATCACAAGTCATATTCTAAACGATCATGAACGATCATAAACGATCATAAACGATCGCAAACGATTACAGACAAACCCCTTCGAGACAAACTTGCGAAAGTGAAGAAAAAAAAGATGTAAAATGCTTCGTTTTGTAAATTCTCTGTTTTGTAGTAACTAAATCTTAGCAGTTTCGTAAATTATATGGATATGTGGTTTGATGTTGGTAAGTTTTGTAATGGAAATTCGTAAAATTCTTTGATAATTCTCAGTTTTACGGGGAAATTATCGGCAATTCCATATCGACTGCAGTTGATCTGCAGAGCTGCATGCAGAGTCAAATTCAGTGAAGCGAGTGCAGCAAGTGTTGATGAATTTTGTAAACTCTGGGTTACCAATTGTCTGTTTTCAATAATCCAGCAAAATAAACAATTCCGTGGTTGAGCTCGTTTTATAAAACAAATAATACTACTTATTATCGTGCGTTGTGTAAATGCATCGCCCTCTCGGGCTGTGTTAGCTATGCTTTACACACTAGGCTTCGCCTCGTGCGCCGCACAGCTAACATAGCCCTCGCGTGCGATGCATTTACACAATGCACTCTAGATCGTGTATTATTTGTACAATACCCACTTGGTCCAACACCACTTAAAGGGTACCAACACCCAAAAATAATATTCTTATTAAAGAAAGGTAACATCTTTAGTATTCCATTCCATCAATAAGTTCACAAAAATATGTTTCCAGAAAGAAAAACAATAATTGGAAACGCATCACTATTCTAAAGCATGAGTTCATGCGGTCTGAATTGCGTAGACTGCGATGCGTGCGGTGAATTGCAATGTGTACAGAGCGAACGAATCGCCCGGGAATCTATTGTCTACAAACGTACGCGTGAATAGCATTGGCGCACTCGCAAATGGTTGGCCCGTATGGAACCAGGAAATAGCAGTGGTTCCGTAAGTGGTGGAAATTAATTGCTTTGTTCATGAATTACACAACGCTTTGCAAAATGTTAGGTATCTTTTTGATATCACAAAACGGTACCAAAACATATAATAATGTGTTGTTCTTTGCCCGGTGGTCCCCTTTAAGCCCGGCGCAGACAGAGCCGACTCGACCCGATCCGACTGGTTTTCAGCCTGATTAACTCAGTATGCGTTGCACCAGGACTCCGGTTTTGCCAGTCAAGAGCCAGATGGAGGTCATTCGAGACCGAATCAACATGTTGGATCGGCTCCGACTGAGCGAATCTGACTCTAGCCTGACTGAAAACCAGTCGTATCGGGTCGAGTCGGCTCTGTCTGCGACGGGCCTTAGTCTACCTCCCAGATCGTCTAAACACCAGATTGTCTATATTCGATTCGTCTATTATCACTTCGTCTAATATCACTACGTCTAATACCCATTTGGGCTACACTCTCTTCGGCTATATCCAGATGGGCAATTCATCACTTGGTCTAATCACCATTTCATCAACTTCCCGTTTAGTCTAATAGACTGTTGGGCTACTCCCACTTGGGCTAATGTCCGACTTGGGCTAATGACCACATGGTCTAATAACCATTTAGTCTAATGATCATTTGGTCTAAAGGTATAATGTTAGGTTGGTGTAAAATTTGATAATTGTAATTCAGGGTTAGTAATATTTTGCATCGTCCAATAAGTTCTAACTTGTAAAAAAGTTCAAGAAGTGTCTTAACCCATGTTAGATCCTATGCATCCGTACCAAACTAGACAAGTTCAAATTACCAGCTTATAAATAACGAGTGTAATATCATTATATTTGGTGAAAGCATAATGTTGCCCTTTAAATGTGTGTGAAATATCTGAATATTAACATGTGAATCATGTTTGCTCTTCTCTGTAGTCAAATGAACCCTGCTAGCAGACATCGTTTTTTGTGCGTGCCAAATGTTGCCTATGAAACTTGTTTAATAAATTGTCTAGCTTTAACAGTGACAAGCTTAATATTGCCATTGGAAGATATAGGTGACAAACTACTTGCCAAAGCATTCAAATATACTTTTGTTTTTCTGTTGAGACATGTTGTAGATATTTGTAAGCTTGAAATGCCGTGCGTGCTACTTACGGGGAGGGGGGGGGGGGGGGGGGGGGTATAATAAGTCGCTTTGTTTTGAGATGTGAGATAAATGATTGCTTGTAGTTCACCGCTCTTCAGAGAGGTGAATGATTACCATTAGGTCCTTGCCCCCCTCCCCCATCCCAAGCTGCTTCCGGTGCTGTGTATACGTAATTACACAGGTTAACTATATCATATGACCTTCTCTATAAAGGTAACCTGTTTATAGCGCCCACACTTCTCGTCTGCATTGGATGGTCACTATACACAGGTTTTACGATATACGATTTTATGGAACCTGTTATTTTAAAGGTACCTGATTGTAGCGCCCACTTTCTTGTTTCCTTTCGGGTGGTCACTATACACTGTTTGATGAAAGTCGTCTATAAAGTTCACTAGTTTATAGCGGCCACATATCTATTTGTCCTTGGTTGGTGACCGTACAAACGTTTTACTGTAAGCTATGTTATTCAATACAATGGTCTACATGTATAAAGGTCACCTGATTGTAGCGGCCAATTAGTTTTCTCTTATACACAGGTTTCGTCTAGTGAAACCGTCGTGGCTAATATCCATAGAGCTATATACAGCCCAATGGCATCTTTCATACGGCATGCAGGTGATGGCCAATCACAGAGGTCAGTGTTGGCGATCCACATCTTGTCATTAGACCAAATGAGAATTATACTAAATGGTCATTAGCCAAAATAGTGTTTAGATGAAATGGCATTAGACGAACTGCTTGTAGACCAAGTGGAAAATAGACCTATTGGTATTAGACGAAATGGTAATAGACTAAATGGATATTAGACCAAGTTATATACAGACCAAATGGTTATAGACCAAACGGTAATTAGACGAATTGCATATAGACCAAGTGAAGAGTAGCCTAACTGAGAACTAGACGAACTGGTATTAGACGAAGTGATCATTAGACGAAACTAAGAAAAAACCAAGTAGACGAAGTGACAATTGGCCCATTTGGTCATTAGACGAAACGGCAATTGCCTAAATGGGCATTAGACCTAGTGATGATTAGACCAAATGGGATTAGCCAAAATGGAGTTCGACGAACTGATAATTAGACAAAGTGGTATTAGACAAAGTGAATATAAACCGGCGGTATTACTTAATCACGAATTGTCTCGCTTTAAATTGAATGACAATTTTACGAAATAGAGGCACGTTTCAAATCGAATGCAAACAAAATGTTTTCGAATGATCGTTATATGAATTCGAATGCTAAAATTCGAACTGCAAAATACAGCTCCGCTGACAAAATTGAATGTACACAAAATTAATTCGTGTTACGAGAGTTTGTATCTTGCAGATCATTTGGGAAACCTTGATCTCCAAATTATACTATCTGCATATGACATGGATTGTTTACCAATTTCAGATTTGATTTTTTGCTGGCATATAATTCAAGTTTTGTTGTTAGTCTAACAATGCTACAAGTATAATGCGTTGCGTACTGATCGAAGCATTCACTTACCTGTATAGTGCTCACAGAATATCCAAGTTCAAAATGGCGTACCGCGGTGGATAATTTCAAATAATGCTCTATACAAACCCCGCATCTGACATGATATATTGATTTGTGTACGATGACTAACAAAAAGGAAATTCCCCGCTGCAAAGTCCAATAAACAAAGCGCGGGAATCGAACTTATGTAAACATATTTGTCAGTTGGTCTGGTAATCAGTAGCGGCGCTATATGGGTGGGTGCATAGGGGTGGGGACGGTCGGTATGTTGGGAGAGGGGGGGGGGGTGATAATTTACTTTGAACAACAAATAACATATTCTGGCGCAGATATGCACGATGGAATGATAATTATATCGCCAATACATAAAAACAGCACCGTTTAACGCGTATAACCAGTAGATTGGAAAATATCAAAGGTAACTCCCATATATAAAGGAAAAGGGGACAAAAATGATCCATCAAATTATAGGCCGATTTCCGTAACTAGTCACGTGGTGAAAATTTTAGAAAGAACAGTCCAGAGCCAGTTGTTGCGGTACCTTCGTAATAATGATTTAATTTCGATAGATCAATCTGCATTTTTACCCAATCACTCAACTAATACATGTATACATAGAGCCGTCGATGATTGGCTCGAATCATTTAATGAAAATGAAATGGTTGCGGCTTGTTTTCTTGATATATCGAAATGTTTTGATTCCATTAATCATGAATTGTTGTTAAAAAAAATTAGAATATTATGGTATTAAAGGCAATTCATTAAAATGGTTTATTAGTTACTTAAAGGATAGGAGTCAAATAGTTTATTGTCATGGTATGTTATCTAAATCTGAACGTATACTTTATGGCGTACCTCAAGGAAGTGTTCTTGGACCCATATTGTTTCTTTTATTTATTAATGACTTGTCACAATCGGTACAATTATGTTCATGTAATATGTTCGCAGATGATGTAGTGATATATTATGCGGATACAGATATTGATAACTTGGTGAAACATTTTCAAGCTGATTTAAACTTAATTTTTAAATGGTATGAACAAAATAGATTACGACTTAATGTAGATAAGACAAAAGTTATGCTTTTAAGTACACGTTCAACACATCAGTTAAATGTTTATATGGATGACAAGAAAATTGATCAGGTTCATAGCTTTCGGTACTTAGGTGTAGAAATTGATGATAAACTTAAATGGAGTGCTCATGTTCATAACCTTGTTAGATCTATTTCTAGTAAATTATACTCATTGCGTAAAATGTCCCAATTTTTGGATAAAAAGTCTCTATTAATGATGTATAATATGACCATTCAACCTTGTATAGATTATTCGATTACAGTCTGGGGCAATTGTTCACAGAAAAATAAGGATTTATTATATCGCTTACAAAAAAGGGCAGCTAGAATTGTTACATCTAATTATGATTATGAAACTGTAAATGGAAAAGATTTAATTAAAACATTAAAATGGCAATCATTAGGTCAACGAAAGAATTATTTTTTAGCAACACTAATGTACAAATCCGTTCATGGAACAGCTCCTACTCACTTATGTAATGCAATTGAAATGGTTTGTGATCGCCACGATATTAATACGAGAGCAGCTAACACTTTGAATATTATACTACCTAAACCGAAAGTACAATGTTATAAAAATAGCCTTATATACTCGGGTGGCATTGTCTGGAACTCGCTGCCTAGTCATTTACAATGTTCGAGGTCTCTTCCCTCTTTTAAACGTTTATATAAACAGCTGTATTTTCACTGATGTATATAATTATGACCAGCCGAACGATAGATAACTGTTTTTAATTATATTGTTTTAAATTGTTGTTTAGTAAATACTCCAACATGTACGTGATCTATCGGACAAAGCAGAACGGGTGGATGAATGTAGCTGTGTTTATTTGTGGTTATGATTCCATTGTGTCATACGGATGAGTGAATGTGCGTGCTTCTCCCATTGTGATGTGTGGCTGTGCGTGTGCCTGCTGTATGGCTGTGAGGTGTTCTGTCATGTCTGTGTTGACATTGTTCTGCTTGACTGATAATCACGTGCTAGCTGGAGTAACCAAAACAATTTATTTCTCTCTTTCGTAAAAATTAGTATATTAATTGTATATATATATAGAAACTTAATTGTGTTTTTATGATTAGAAATAAATTGAAACTATTTTAATACAACTTTGTCCAAAATTTTAATAAAGTATATCTTGAATCTGCTGGTCATATGCTATTTGTACATATTTTTATATTTATATTTATCATATTAATGAATTATTGTTTTATGTATATTGTATGATGTTATATCAGGACCCTGACGAAAAACAGTATTCTTGCTGATCAGGCTATCCTGTATAAATATATTTGAATAAATAAATAAATAAATAATAAATGATAATTTTTTGAAAAATTCATTAATTTGCATATTTATGGTAATTTATGCAAATAAGGTCATAAAATTCATATTTTTATATAATTCATAATTAAACTCTGGTTTTCACTACATATATTCTTTAGAGCATTTGGAATAATAATACGGCAACAAAATTTGGAAGAGCCAGGTTCTTCCTTATGTTTTCTATTGTTTTTATAATTTCTTATGTATTTCTTTTTGTTTTTTTTACTTATGTATTTTATTTAACTATAATTCAACTATTTTGAACCCCAAAACAAACATATAAAATGTAAACAAGATCAAAAAACCAATGATATACCTCCTTTTACGAAAACTGATATTTCCATATGTTTTGTACACAAATCACGAAATTGAGCAATTTTCGGGCTGACATGGATAGACAAAAGGTCACGTGACTTCGTAACGGTAGGTCCGATTTTCAACATTTTTGTTTTAAAATATGCGCAAGACCCAAAAGAAAAAAGTCACCAAGCAGCGGCGCGTCATCTTACCGCGTTTTGGAGCAATACAAAAAATTGCGGAGAGGGGGGGGGGCATTATGGCCCCCCCCCCCCCCCCCCCCCCGGCCTTTTTAGGGTTAAGCGATTTTATTATAAATGCCTACGTTCCAAAAAAAAACATTTAATGAGATATTTAGAGAAATTTTGATTGTAAGACAAATTGTGGGGGTGAATGTTGGTCCTGCAATAATTATTGTAAACGATCCCACAAATATAGTCGATTCTTAAAGTGGACACAAGAACAAGAAAGTGGACACAAGTGCACGCCTGCACACACATACGCATGTGTACGCACGAGCATACACACATAGTCACACACAAGTACAAACGCACTCATGGTTAATAACAATAATAATAATAATAATAATAATAATAATAATAATAACTATATATTAATAATGCGCACACATCTGTCGTTAGACACTCGTGGCGCACAATAACGAAATACATGATAATAGTCAGTGTTACATATCATTGAACACAGTGGTATTGAAAACGATAACTGATTTTGTTTTAATGCAAAATATATTGGGCATTCTACAAAACAGTATATCGACTGAACATACATTTTATGCTGTTGTTTTTTTTGCTGTGCATGTGATGTGTTCGTCTTCTCCTACTGTGGCTAATGGATGACCACGTATTGTTTCTGCTGAACCATTTATAGCGAAAATTGATAACATGAGCAATCTGGAAAGGTTCGATCATCCATACCGTCATCATTGTCATCATTGTCGTTTACTCTAAAGTAAACATTCGTTAATAATACAACGGCTCAAGCTGATCATTCAAGGTTGAGTCAGACCAGTCTGAAGATGTCATTTTTTCAGATAAATAATTATTATTCTGACATTGTTTTTATGATCACGTATTAATCCATTCCATGATGTTTAATGATTGCCATTTCCCTCCAAGTTGATTCTAGATTAACGAAATTGGCCCTATAAGGAATTACTTTTTAGTCAATTCTCAAGTGGTTTTAACCTCATTGAGTAGCATGTAATGTTTTGAGGCCCGTCTCCTTATTTTTTGTGAGCCTTGCTATGGAATCACTCTGGATCATAATGCATGATTTATGCAAATGAATTTTGTATTGTCAACTTATCTTTACCATTTATTCTGAAGTATGTCCACCTAATTTTTTATGTCAAAACTTTCTAATTTATGTTATTTCAATGACTGCTAGCTATATCCGTTATGTTTTTCTATACGGAGGTTTTTGAAGCAGTTTATATTGCCATGGTTACTTAGCAGTTGCTAAACAATGGTAAATGTTATAGTATGTTATTCAGCTGTACGTCGGTTGGAAGGACTTATTTATTTACGAGGAGGAAAATAATAGTGTCAATCACACTAAAATTTTGAAAAATTTACAGGTTCACCTCATTTCGTCGCCCTCTACCTTTTGTGATGGCCTTCCTCTCGACTGTACACTATTGACTTTATAATCCAAATGTGTATACTTTATATGCCTCCTTATAATTCATAAAACACTAATTATTTTTGGAGTAATGAGGCAGCTCAACTTTTTGATTAGCCCAACAATACTTTTTCCTTCAATTTCTTTAATATGAGCAAAACTCTTATGGTTTCCTTGTTCGCCGATTTTTTCCACTTTTTTCCACTTTTTATCACTTCGTCCACATTGTTATGTTGGACTGAATTAATAGGCTACTCTTCAAGGGCTCTTATATACGGGGTGACTGCGAGATTTTAAATACAGCTTAGACCATTCTTTACCGTTGCATTAAATATTTGCATTGTATTATTCGTTAATGAATTTAATCTTATGTACTTTGTATTTTGTATTCTTGTAATTTTCTGTGGGTTACCTATGACTTTTTATCATTATATCACCTTGTTCTTATTTGATGAATACTTTCCTTTTATGTAAGTTTGTTACTTGTTGATTTTTTTTTTTTTCTTAAAGGTTTTCAAATTATTGTCCTCCCTGTTAAAATTGTATTATTCTTTTTTTCTCACAATATCTATGCTATTCACTTCTTAAATTGATGTTACTCATGTGGATTTTGTTTCCGCTATTACGGAGTTGCCTTGAAATTACGTCACTCGTTTGTTTAGTTACCTTACCTCATGATTGATTTTGATAATGAGTTTGATTCTATGTCTAAGTTTTTGTCTTACGCCATGTGCAGGCCAATATATATATGTGTTATTTGCATAATATTTCTCGTGATAATTTTGTTTATTATGTTTGTCGAATTTGCCCATGTCCTCAGACAGACTTTGTTATTTATCTCTTTGAGTAACTTAATTGCCATAATTAAGAAAATTAATGCTACTTTCATGTATTGGTACGCCATACTTTACGCTAAGTTCGTATTATTCATGCTAAATTACATACCTATTTTGACTTCATTTTGTAAATTATGAATACGTTGCCTTGTGATGTTAACTTAAATTCAACAAATGGTGAACTAATTGATTTGCTACGACCCCCCTTGTATGATAATATAATCCCTGATTCACCTGATAATGCTATTGCCGATTTTTACAATTCATCATCGGAGCAATTGTCTCTTGATTTTGACGATGATGACCCAGTCCACTTACATCCCCTCTCCAAATATATAACTGATCGACAATTTAAAGATACATTATTGAATACTAAATCGGATACTTTCTCCTTACTGCATTTAAATATTAGAAGTCAAAATAAACATTTCGATGACCTTCAACTATTTTTAAACAACCCATCCAATAATGCTCCCTCCTTAATTGGTCTTACAGAAACGTGGCTAGATTCCGATTCTAATATACCATTCGCTCTTCAAAATTATGACTATATTTTTAATAATAGACAGGTTAGGAGAGGGGGTGGCGTTGCTCTTTACATTTCTAAAGATTTTAATTTTAATATTTGTAATGAGTTTAGTATAAGTAATGATATACTGGAATCACTTTTTATTGAAATTGTTGTTCCAGGCCGTAAAAGTATTATGGTAGGGGTCATTTACCGTCCGCCGAATGGCAATTCTCAGGACTTTTTGTTGCAGTTAGGTAATTTTTTAAAAGACCCATTTTTCAATAATAAAGATTGTTTCTTAATGGGGGACTACAATATTAATTTATTGAAAAATGATAATATCTCACACGATTTTTTGGAGTTATTTCTTTCTGCTTCTTTTTTGCCATTAATCTCTAAACCCACCCGTGTGACTCCTCAGTCCGCTACTTTAATAGACAATATTTTTAGTAATGTTATCCCTCATCCTGAATCATTCATTGTTATTTCTGATATTTCTGATCATTTTCCTATATTCTCATATTTTTCTCTCTCCAATTCTGTAAAAAACGGTGGTCCCCGTCCATTAAGTCGTCGACTAACTCCTGAAAACTTAGCAAGACTTGGTATTAGCTTGGAACGTGTAGATTGGTCGGAAGTTTTAGATAATGATGATATGAATACTTCTTATGAATGTTTTTTAAATATTTTAGATTCAAATATGGATAGTAATATCCCGTTACAAAGAGTTTCAGCTAATAATTATAAAACTACTCCAAGACTCCCTTGGATAAATAAATCATTATTGAGGTCAATTAATAAGAAAAATAGATTATATTATAAATATAAATTGGATGGTACCGATAGAGTTAAAAGAAAATATAATTCTTATAAAAATACTTTGCTTAGAATTTTACGGTTTGTAAAAAAAAATTATTTTGTTAATCGGCTAGAATTCTTTAAGAATGATATGCAAAATACTTGGAAGATTTTAAAGGAAGCAATGAATTTGGTCTCAAATAGAAATAATATTACTAAAATTAATTATAATGGACATATTATTAGTAATCCTAATGATATAGTAGAAATATTCAATATATATTTTTCTACTATTGGTGAAAACCTCGCTCAAAACATTCAACGGCCTGATAAACCGTTCTTTGACTTCTTAGGTCCTTCTAATTCTAATTCAATTTTTTTCGCCCCTACGCAAAGACAAGAAATTTGGGACATAATATCTCAATTGAAAAATAAGAAAAGTTCAGGTAATGACGGTGTCAACAATGTTATATTAAAATTTATGTTGCCCTTTATAATTGATCCTTTAATTCACTTGTTTAACATATCTCTGCTCAATGGCGTAGTGCCGGATAAAATGAAGATTGCAAAAGTCATACCTTTGTTTAAAAAAGGTGATAAGTTAGACATTAATAATTACCGTCCTATTTCACTTTTGTCCTCGTTATTAAAAGTCCTTGAAAAACTGGTTTTTAAAAGAACAATTGCCTTTTTGACTTCTTACAATATAATAAACGAGTCCCAATTTGGTTTTCGCAAAAATCATAGCATTTCTCATGCTTTATTATCCTTCTTAGATAAAGTTATTTATTCCTTTGATACGTCATCTCACTCAGTGGGCTTATTTCTGGACTACTCCAAGGCCTTCGACACGATCAATCATGACATTCTACTTTATAAACTTAATCACTATGGTATTCGTGGGAAGGCTTTGGAGTGGTTCAGAAGTTACTTATCTCACAGAAAACAGTTTGTTTCTTTAAATGGGTCCAACTCAAATTTTCATTCCATTAAGTGCGGAGTTCCGCAAGGTAGTTTGTTGGGTCCACTTTTGTTTATCCTCTATATAAATGATTTTTGTAGATCCTCAAATGTAATGTCTTTCATACTGTTCGCTGATGACACCACCCTGTTTTATTCCCACCATGACCCTATTCAATTGGTTAATATAATTAATTCTGAATTGCAAAAACTCACTCAATGGATAAGAGCTAACCGGCTCTCCTTAAATTTACAAAAAACGAAGTATATGTTATTCAGTCACACCCTCAGTTCCTTACCGAGTGATATATTTTTTGATAACTCTCCACTTGAGAAGGTTTCTAATATAAAATTCTTAGGCGTCATAATTGATGACAAACTTTCATGGAAATTTCATTTAGATAAAATCTGTAGGATTATTTCCCGAAATATTGGTGTAATTAATAAATTGAAGAATTGTCTCCCTAACAAATCATTATTGACCTTGTATTCATCTTTAATTTTGCCTTATTTAAATTATGGTCTGTTGGCTTGGGGTAATGCTTGCCAGACATTACTAGATAAGATAATTTTACTACAAAAAAGGGTAATTCGAATCATTAGTCATACTCATTTTCTGGCTCATACTGACCCCTTATTCTTTGATAATAAGGTTCTGAAAATAAATGACTTATTTTTGTATCAGCTAGGCTTGTTTATGTATGATTATAAACACAATGTATTACCAGCAGTATTTAATTCAATGTTCCAGTTTAATCAATCCATCCACAGTTATCCGACCAGGCACTCTGGTGACATTCATTTACCCCTTCTTAGAACGCGTTTGGCTCAACATTCTTACTCTTATGAAGGCCCAAAATTTTGGAATTCTCTCCCTGAAATTGTAAAAACAGCCCCATTTAAGAATTGCTTTAAAAAAAGATTAAAAACTTATTTATTAAAAAAATATACCTCCGCTTATTGACGTTTTAATTTAGTTTATGTAAAATTATTTCAATTTAATTTTGATAATAGTACCGCCATCCCTAACCTATTAGTTTACTAACACGTTTGGCAACATATTCATACTCTTATTTGTATTATATTAATTGATATTGATTAAATTTAGTATTGGTTCATGTACCAAGTTATTTGATTTAGTGTTAGATACAAACATATTTATTACAAATACTCATTTTTGTTTGGCTTGCACATGGCGTAAAGTAGAATTATATATAGTTATGTATTATCTTAACATGTTACCGAAATACTTTTACATTTTGTTCCTCACAATTCTCAAAATTTTGTTTGCAGAGGGTTTCTCACTTTACAAGCTTCGGCTTTTTAGAGGACCCTCCATTTTCACAGCTTATATTATATTTTGTTTGTTTTCTAAATCCGATTTACCACTGTATCATTTTGATTCATGATTATGTTGAAAAAATAGTTCTATTCTCTGTAGTAAATATGGATTTGTATAAATATTTTGTTCTGTGAAAATGAAATAAATAAACTGAAACTGAACTGAACTGACAAAGTCGGGAGCGGTGTAGTCCTCAATGTAGGCCTTGATAAAAAATGAGAACGAGACGAAACTGTTGTAAGCGTGTCATCGTCGTCAGCAATCGTCCACTTTCGTCATCGGCGGCACACGCACACACATACAACACGCATACATGTGCTAGAGTGGATTCAAAACTCGATGTCTTATCATACAACATTTGGTTGCAGCAATATTGCTCGTTTCAAATCATGAATTCTTGACCGTTTGCATTATCACCTAGAGCCGATAGGGGATTTGAATCTACATGTAGTTGTGTAAAACCAGAAATTATGCTTATTTGTGTAAATTCATTGTAATTACTAAAATTGCCTCCCTCTTTTCCAAAACAATTTTCTCTGATTGTATATCAAATTGTATATCTATCTCAGAGATGCTTGAATTAGTCTATCAACCACAGATTCTTCACTGTTCATGTTTTGCTGCAATCTTAACTTCATTTGCAACGTTGTAGGAGAATCCCTGATATATAAAGGCACGAAATGGAGACTACAAAATAATGTGTTTTTCTTAGAATGATTGAAACTATTTATCTCTGTCAAATATTTACAAACTGGACCTATGTAAAGTGTCATCGTGGTTTATTATTGTGGCTTTTTAAACTCGATGCATCTAGACACTGTGGCCACAGAGATGTACTATAATCTTCATAAAATATGGAACAAAGTACTTAACCCTAAAAAGGACGGGCTATTTGAGGTCTTTCTACGGCCGGGGGGGGGGCATTATGCCCCCCCCCCCCCCTTAAGATCTCGGCCGCGAAGCGGCCGATCGCCGTGAAAATTTGCACGCATGATAAGTGAAGTGTATAGAATACAATGGCAATTTAAATTTTTTGAAAAATTAATTAATTTGCATATTTATGGTAATTTATGCAAATAAGGTCATAAAATTCATATTTTTACCATAAATCATATATTCTTCATAATTCAACATTGGTTTTCACTATATATAATTCTTTAGAGCATTTGGAATGATAATACGACAACAAAATTTAGAAGATCCAGGTTCTTCTTTATGTTTTCTATTGTTTTTATAAATTCTTATGTATGTCATTGTTTTTTACTAATGTATTTTTATTGTTTTGTTGTTTATTTTATTTCTAACTATATCCAACAATTTTGAACCCCAAAACAAACATATAAAATGTAAACAAGACCAAATAACCAATGATATACCGTGATATTACGTGACTTCGTAACGGTAGGTCCGATTTTCAAAATGTTGTTTAAAATATGCGCAAGACCCAAAAGAAAAAAGTCACCAAGAAGCGGCGCGTCATCTTACCGCTTTTTTGAGCAATCAAAAAAATCGCGGAGGGGGGGGGGGGGGGTGGGCCATTATGGCCCCCCGGCCTTATTAGGGTTAAGTTGTTCGATATGCCATGGGCTGATGTAGTTGTAATCTTTTGAACACATGTGTATATTACGCTCATCTCGGTTTCAAAGCAAAACTATTATTATGATTGTGTTGGATTAACTAACAGGAACTAATGATCAAAGTTGGAACACTCGCCCCAGTGCTTCTTTTGAAAATCGTCGTTTACCTTTGGGCAAGGGTGTACACATGCAATGCATGCAGCTGTTCGTGCATGTCATCATAGTATGAACATCATAATTGTAGAGCTTAATTCCAAAAGGGGCTATATCGACTTTCCATACAAAAAAATGAGTTAACGATATCAACGCATTAAGCTATCTAGAAATCTGAATTTTAGGACGAATTACGAGATCAAAATCAAAATATGGAACGTTCAATTTTCATATTCCATAGGCACATAGTGTACAAAGTTGGACAAAGAAACCTGATTTTCTCCGAAATTGAACAATTGGATATAGCCCCTTTTGGAAATTAGCTCTTTATATACTGCCCAATCGATTCAATAAATGATGTACATTATAGTCACTATTGCAGTACAGTTTTGAGTACAGTGGGGTATACCGTTGATCTGGAGTTGATTACAATATTGGAGGCGCACACTGTATATATGGCCTTTACTAAGTTAGTATAAAGTGAATTTGTTTAGATCGATTATGTTTCCTTAGGTAGTGCAGATGACCAAACAGAAAACTGGAACTTTGTCAGTGTTGAGCAATTTTAGATATGGGCAAAAACAAAATGGCCGTCAAATATCCTATTTTAGGCCTTCAAAATTCAAAATCTCCTGAGATCTCGCCAAAGAATGAGCGGCCGCCAACAAAATTTGGCACGCATATACCTTGGAGATGGTCCTACAAGTTTGCATAATTAGTTTTTGGAAAAATTTAAATTCTAATTATAACTAATAAATTATGCAAATTATGCAAAAGTTTATTTTTAGTCGGTAAATTATAAATTTCTTTGCTTGGAATAAGCATGTACGTGTATAATATATGTTATGCCTCAATTAAAGGTGAATTACAGTAGTGGGAAACGCCCCACCCCCTAAAAAATGAAATGTACGCTGTTATTACCAACCATGTGAAAGAATATTATTATAACCTATTATAAAGAATATTATTATAACTTATTATAACCGGAATTCTATTTGATTGAACTTCCACTTGCACAGCACTTGCACATGCACTTGCACTGCACCCATCTGATCAAAGTCATGCATATATACTACACAAAAGCATTAGTTTGTGTCGCTGATTGTCCCTATGAGGCCGCCATCGATTTCAAGCTTACAGCTCATGATGGCGGTCTCCTGCGTTTATGTGCTTTATTTATTGCTTCAAATTGATAATATTTGTTGTACTTTTCTTTATGTATAATTATCACTTGTAATTATACATTTTGTACAATTATGATTATGTATTGTTTTGAAAAAATGCAGAAATAAAACAAACAAACAAACAAATATAGTTTTGCTAATATGGGATTATACAAAATTGGCCAAGAAACCGCCTACGAATTGATATATTTGCAAAATTATAAATTGATCTGTTGCGGTTCGATATCGCCAAGCGGAATCGCGCATAGGCTACGTGCAATTATTGACCACATGTGTTCGCTATACGGGCTTGTCCCAAGCTTGTCGATATCTCCAGTCCAGCGCTAGCGGCGCGGATAGGTGCGAACGGCGGTGGATTTATACATTCACGAGCGGGGATTTCTTCCGATATTTCTGCATTTAACGCATCGTTAGGTTTCGGATTTTAACACACAAGCCCTTTTCAGATACTTATTCAACAAGTATGATCAATTATAAATGTTTTCCTGTAACTTTCCCAAAACTGTTATTCATCTTTAACAACTTTTTAACATAAACAAAATGCAAAAGTAAATTTTGTCCTCATGTATTTCTTTGTTTTGGAATTTCTTATGTACTACATTGTTTTTTTTAAAGGAATTTTGTTTCTTGACCAATGTCACTTTGACCAACCACTTTTAGCCTGCAAATGATTAATTGCACTGATTAGAATTTTTTTTTAAATAACGAAGATTTGTATGAATCCTAGGAAAAAGTCAAAGTCTGGGCTAACATTCATTTACGAAATGTCGCGTGACATTGTATGCCCGACATCACAAATTATGGTCTCAAAAGATGTCTAATTGTGTTGTTTCAAATCGTGGTGATTGGGATCAACCTTGGACAAGACAAACACCACGCTCTGTTAAGATGTGATGCGATCTCCCACGATCTGTCACGATCTATGGCGCTCTGTCGGGTACCATTGTTCACGACCTAACACGAATGACTCACGAGCAGATACGAGTTGATACGGGTAGATACGAGTAAATGCGAGTAGATACGATTAGTCACGCTTTTCACGTACGTTCACGATCTGTTATGAGATCTCGCGCCTATATATATACGGACAAGATTGAATGCGCCTCATTCAGCGATCTACACTTAAAGCGAGCACATCGTCACTGTAAACTTGCTCTTGCTTTTAATGTTGAAGCCTTTGAGAGATGCTACCCAAGGGTACATGACGCAAGAAGGGAAAGGGCCAGACTATTCACCCCCCTGAGCCTGAACCAGTCCAGCCAGAGGCAACACCAGAGGAGGATGAGGAAACCACCCCCACCGCAGAAAGCAAAGAGAAAAAAAAACAGTAACTGGCCTTCACTGAAAAGCAAAAAGAGGAGATCATCGAGTTCCTCATTAAAAATTAGGTCCTCTACAGCAAACGCGTTGCGGTTTCAAGGATGTCACCCAGAAAGAAGATCTCTGGCATGTCTGGGCTGCACAGGATGCCACGATATACACTACTGTGGCGCAACTTAAAACATGGTACACAAGCATGAGGACCATGATAGGCCTGCTGAAGAAAACGCGCAAAGAAGAGTGGGTCAGGAGGAGATGTCATTACTGACAATGACTGACATGAACAGCACCAAGAAGTTGGTGTGGGATAAGTTCTCCTTTTTGATCCCTCACATTGAGACGTGGATGCCAGAAATGTGGCCTCCTTTGCATCAGCAGCAACAAGTGCCGCATGGCGTCACGAGGTATTTACTGAGTGCAAAAGCGTCATCTCCCAGGATGAAGAAGGGCATATCTTGTGGTCATCAGGGGCTTGCAGTCAGAGGGCAGGGTGGGTGAGTCCTAGGGCTTCCTCATTCAGGCCGTTGAACAGCTTAGAGTCGCAAATATCTGAGCATCTGACATTGTCATTTTCCACCAAGCTCGAACCACACAAACTTGCAATCTGCATCCATCATCGCCAGGATTGATATCAGAAAAAGCCTTTGTAATTGTAGTACAGACTTCCAGTGCGGTGCGTCTTATTGATAGCAATGTGTTTTGCCATCGCGGGCTCTTAGCTACGGCTGTCCAGGCTTTCAGGGGTCACAGGTAGGCTAAACACCTCATCTTTGTACGCTTGCACAATTGTCTGGCACACCTCTTGAACTATCTCTGAGATGCTGGACACTCCATCACCTGAGTGCATACGCAAGGGGACCGATAGTTGTTCCAATGACAAGGTTGCCTCGATGGTCACTGCCAGTCAGTCCAGTTGAGAGGGGTTGCCTGAAACTGGTGAGTTCCCTCTCGATTGCTGGGGCCACCCTCTGCACGACTTCACCGAAGAGCTGTGGTGTTAACCTTGTGTATTTTTGGAACGCTACTGGATCTTCCAGCCTCGATTGGGTGTCTAGGAGGCTGGAAAACTGACCAAGCTGTTGTCTCCTCTCCTCTCCTCTGTGAGCCATGGTCGCAATCAGCACTCAGTCCTGCCTGACTGCAGCTCTCCGGCCTTTTGTGGTTGGATTGTGGCTGGTCTGGCTGCTGCTCGTCTTCTTCCTCTCTGGCGATAATGTAAGCATACAGTAAATGTCACGTTGTCATCATCCTCAAACTTCTGCCATCATCAGTGGTTGTGGTTGTAGTGTTCACTCTGTAGAATTGTTCAAGAAACAATAAAGTCCATGGTCAGTCGGGCTGTATATATCCGTCCGGGGTCCAATCGTAGCTCAAATCGTGATCACTCTCGATCCTCACCGTGAAAGACATCGCGGACCACAATCGTATCCTATCGCAACAGAGCGCATCGGTTCGTGATGAACGTATCCGAACGTATCCGCACGTACCCGATCGTCCCAAATCGGGGACCACCGATCGTGATGCTCGTGTCCACATCGAGACCCAATCGTGGGGACTCAATCGGGACAATCCTATCGGAACGTATATGATCGTATCTGAACGGGAGACCAGATCGTGACAGATCGTGTCACCTGAAATTGACCAATCGTGACCATATCGCATCCAAGCGCACCAAATCGCACAAGAACGTATCGACTCGCATCACCTCGTATCCAAATCTGAAATTCAGAGAAGTTCCACGATCAGCTACGAATGGCGAATCGTGTCGTTCGTAAACGGATCGCACGACAGTGAGAACGCCGCATAACAGCCAACCTGTCTACACTGTGGCCACTAAAAGTGATTCTCTGCAGAGAAACACATGTACGGTCTCTAACGTACGATTCGGATATACTTTTACGCTTCTTGTGGAGAGAAATTCTGCCGTTTGAAATCGCAACAACATTACAAATTGTGTATGGCTAAAGTAAAGGACATAACGTGATCTAATATTTATCTGGACGTTTGACTTGGAGTTTAATAACAGTTTGTGTTGTATATACCGGCAAGCAACATTTGATAGACCATGGTGCTGACTCGCTCAACGGTTTCCGGAGATAATCCGGGCCAGCCCGCCACGGAAACACCATCAGTGTCTGCACCCCCAAAAAGCTCGACTGGTCACCCAACAAAACAGTGACTTCAATAGAGGGTGCAGACAATGACATGAATAGAGTGGCGGACAACACGACAGTTGGCGGAATGGAGAATAGAGAGAAAGGCGGAATCATGAATGGAGTATAGAGGACGATGAGACAGAGGGAGCGAAAGCTGACCTGCAGACCAGGGGGTGTATTCTGGAAATTGTCTTATCTTTTGTATTATCTTTTGTCATAAGTCCATAAGATAATACACCGCTAAAATTGTCATAAATCGGTATTCTGAAAATTGTCTTAAGGGTATCATATCTTTCCCTGACCACGCCCATTATTGCTGAGTTAACCAATCAAAATTGTTGTTACAAAATGTTAATCTGCCCCCTCAGCCAATCAAAGTAGGTTAAATTGCGTATGCGTCGCATGTTCTTTAAACGCGCGCATCTAACTAGCTTCGCGCACACATGCGATTTTCAATCAAAGTTCAAGAAATTGATATTTTTTGGTCAAAGAGTATTTTTGTAAGGATAGGATTTTCATATGGTCAGATTTTCAATGACATTTTCTCCCCCTCACTCTCATTTTCGATTTGTTTCTCACATACACACACTGACGCATACAACAAACATGGGGAGCTCTTCAAAATATCAAATTAATGTCCTAAATATCTCTAAACAAGATAAAACAAAAAGAAAAGACAGCCCCATAGCTGTCTCAGCATATGAGTACAATTTATAATACATTTATGATGAGATAAAAGAAAAGACAGTTTTCAGAATACAAAATAAGACACCTTTGGTTGCGCAAACGCGCTTATCAATTGCGTGGACAAGGCGCGCCAGCTGGTAGAGGTTAACAAACTTTCAGAGATAATACAAAAGTTATGAGAGTGTTTCAGAATACCGGTTTGTCATAAGCTAAGATAATACAATATTAGGGAAAAGATAATTTTCAGAATACACCCCAGGATTAAGGCGGCCCTGACATCTCAATCAGTCATCGACGCCATCGTGAAGGCAGTGTACGATGAGATTGCCGCGAAGATTTCGAACGACGTCTACAAGGCTCTCGAATTTGACATTGAAAAGAAAACCGAAACATCACCACTCTGGAGCATGAGATATCCTCGCTCAAAAAGGAAATTAGAGCCTGTCAAGAAACGAAGAAGAACAAGAGCAATACAGTAGGAGAAACTGTCTCCGGTTTCACGGCATCGAAGAGGAGGGTGAGGAGGACACCGACCACGTCATCATCAAGTTGGCGAAGGAGAAACTTGGCATCGACTTGCGGCCAGATGATATGGACAGGTCACACCGCATCCCGGTCCGCAGCCAACAACAAGCTGGTGTAACGCCGACCACCCCCCCCCCCCGCCAAGCCGATCATCGTCAAGTTCGTCAGGTACAACGTAACGGAGGCAGGTGTACGATGCAAGGTCAAGACTCAATGTACGAACGTCTTTGGTCCATGAGGACCTAACTCGTGAGAGGAGTGCTCTCCTTTCCAAGAGAACATGACAATGTACTGAGAACATGGACATACGACGGGCGAATTACCGCCCTTACCAAGGACAACAGGAAAATTATAATCTCAAAAAAGGCTGACTTTAACGAATTTAAACTAAACAAACATGATTGTTTCAATCTTTGAGTTTTTATAGAACTATGAGACTGACCTATCCTTGTATAGCGTGTAAAAGGAGTCTTTAAATCAAATCAAAATGCTGTAATAATTGGATTCATTTGAAAATGTTCTGATGTAAATCAGGATATATTCCACTCGAACGCTAAATGGACATGTAACGTATGTTTATTGCGTGAAATGCCATACTTTGATTATACTATACTGATATTAATGAGGATACTCAAACAGAAGATGACAATGAAACGGATATTTATTTTGATATACCATGTACTTTGAACTCTTTGAAACTAAAATCTATGAAAAGAGGTTTGTTGGTAACTCACTTAAATATGAGGAGTCTTAGAGGGAAACTAAACCCCTCAAAAAAAGGGTTACAGCTCGTTATTCCGAAGGTTCGGTTTTTCCGAAGGTTCGTTTATTCCGAAGGTTCGTTATTCCGAAGGTCCGTTATTCCGAAGGTTGATTTCCGAAGGTTCGTTAGTCCTAAAATAAAATCGGGTTCGTTATTCCGAAGGTTCGTTATTCCGAAGGTTCGTCAATCCAAAAATAAAATCGCCATTTTTTTCTCGCGGCCACGATGGAGACAAATAAAAAGTGGACTCTACACCGTAAAATAGTGGACTATACTTCCGATCACCGACTATACTTCCGATCACCGCCTCCACAGTTTTCATTCGATTTTCACCATATTTGGTGACTTTCCCTAAAATGGACCCTACACAAAATGGACTCTACACCATAAAATAGTGGACTATACTTCCGATCACCGACTATACTTCCGATCACCGCTTCCACAGTTTTCATTCGATTTTCACCATATTTGGTGACTTTCCCTAAAATCTTATTGCAAACATTTTGCTATTAAATTTGACTATATTGGTCACTTCCACTTGCCATGGTAACCATAAACTGTAGAGCATGCTTTTCTTTTCTTTTTTTTTAATTGGTTATTTTCTTTTAGTAAACAAGTGAAGTTTTGGTATTTTTCTAGTCAAATTTTATAAGAATCAGGTTATTAACTGAAATTAATTTCCTCAAGAATTTGTTTGTTTTTCTTTGTTTTTCTTTGTTAAACAGTGCAAATAATACGAATAAGATCAAATATAGCTGAGAGATATATATTATTTTAAAAACTAAAACTGCTAATGGGGTGTCTAATGTCAAGAAACATTTTGAAATAAAAAAAAACAATTTGGTTCAAGTTTATAGAATATAGGGTGAAAATGTATAGATATTGCATACATACATTATCATGTACTGTAGTGTGTCTGCAAAGTCGTGTGAACGTCACCTCCATGCTCTGAAACCCATACAATTCCTCAGACATGGCATGGTCTTTGTTCCATATTATGTTATATTATATAGTTATGTTATAAAGTTAGATTTGGCTGCTTGATATCAGTCTAAAATATCTGAATTCTAACATTTTATCTGTCTGAATGTTATGATCATCGTAAATATTGCCCTCATCTGGTGACCTTTAAAAGTATTTAGGATTGCAACTAAGGGAGGGGGGGGGGGGGGGGGGGGAATGGGGTTTTCCCTTCTATTTTCCCCTTGTTATGTTCATGCTTTCTTCATGCATGCATGTTTCATGCTTTAATTGATGTAAAAGTTAATTTGCCTTAGTTAGATGTGGTAAAATGCATTAATTGCAATTGTAAAACAGTGCATTTTTTAATTTTCCAACTCTCAATAATTTGTAATGATGATAATACTTTTGCGAATTTTGAAATATGACTATTTTTTATGTAATGTGTGGTCACTCAACCATGGATGAATGGTTACCTCTTATTTTTGCACATTGTTTTCCTAACTACCATATGGATATATTGGCAAGACGAAATCTTGAAACGATTCTTGGTTATGAAATTATGGGCAATAGCTTAGGGGTGAAGTTACTTTTTGTGTTCGGTTTATATAATGGTAACATGCAGATTACGTCATGTACTGATTATTTTGTTATTGTTTGTAAAAAACAATGAAGAACATAAATATCATTAAAAAAAAAAAAACTTGTAGAGCTTGACCTGCTTGACATGTGTGCCGGGCTGCCCCCCCCCCCCCCCCACACTTCCGGCGCCTATGGTGTGTGCGTGTGTGGGTGTATGTGTGTATAACCTCCATGTTGTTTATTCCATGAAGTCAGGAAATTGAATGTACAGTTGATTTGTAATTGTTTATGTATGTAAGATAACCATTTCTACTTTCGTTCATTATAATTGTATATGTATATTTTGTTTAGTATGTATATTCAATTGTAAATGTTATATGTATATAATTTGGAGGAATAAAAATCACTATAACAAATTAAACAAATGTTGAGTGGGGTGGGGATTTACAAACCCGCCACACCCCATTGCCTTGCTTATCTTCACACATATAGCTTCACTTTGAATAATGTAATCATTTTCAGGGTGACAACGTTTAGCACACACACACGTGCAAACACACACACAACAAAAACACCCACACACACACACACACAATGTAAAACTCACAATACTATCATATTAGTGTTTCTTCCTCCGCATTCGTATGTGTCCCCCCCCCCCCCCCCCTCCTCCCTTTCCTCTTCATCAGCATCATCCGGATGGACCATGCATGACGCAGAAATCATTATAAGGGGCCACATAACAGGGATCTAGTAACTTTGTTGACAAGTGCAAAATGTGTATTCGTGTGATTTGATATGTCCACAAATTAATGTGTGAAAATTTAATTCAAGTTAATTTGATGTTTTTTGGCTGAGATATGAGCAAAAAGGCAAAGTGATATTCACCTACTCATTGCCCTTACTTTGTACACGAATTAAATTATCCCGTATACATTTTCATACAGACACACTTCAATCGTAAATATCTTTTGAACGAAATGGAAATTTGAAAAAAAGGTATGAGAGAACTACTAGAGTTCCATGTAAGTTTTGAGAATTTGGACAATGTTACTTAGTCCCTGTCAAGGTAAATCGTATTCGTGTACCAGCAAATTAATAGCAACCAATCTTTTAATCAGGTTTGTCAACAAACACCGATAAAAAAAAATAATAATAAACAACACAAATGCGAACAAAATCAAAATAATGCTAATCATATATGATCCCAAACAGTTATTTAAAACATTGAAACAAGAATCCAGTACGTATAAAACACGTCCAACTTTCAGAATTCAACGAACTAATGAATATATGTCATGTAATTCCACTTAATACATGTTGCAATAATATACTAGGTAATCTGATGGACTATACATTGTGCCTTTTTATGCATAGCTTCTTTCTAAGCGCAACTCCTCTTCCTCATTTTCTCCTGAACTCCACATGCAGCTCATCCTTTTCTCCAATTATTTACATTCGTACCCCCGATCTCTCACTTCTTTTTGGCAGTGTCTAATTTTTGTATTGTGTCTGTCTTCTCATATCTTTGTCATGTAAAGTTCTTTCTTGTCCCATGTTGGTCTCTGTTGGCATCCTTTTTTTCCTATCTATAGTTCCTTTTTTGTAGTCTAGAATGTGGTAATGTGAATATACATTATTCGTAACTAATTGTTGAGGGGTCCACAATTGTACAATCATTGCTTTTTAGTGGACCTCTCTTGTTGCCAATAATTATGTATATATCAGATAAACAAAATAATTATGTAATGGCCCAAATTTCTCGTCTCATTTATTACATACACTGCCCTGCCCCGTACGTGACCTTATTGGCAATGCAAAGGTCGTTCCGATCCGGTTTCGTTCTCACGCGCGCCGATACGCGGTCAAGATCAAACGTACTGTAATGGAGAGTGAGCGAGAGAGGGCCGTAATAGAGATAGGGGGAGAGAGCTAAAGGGGAAAAATCTGTGTACGAAATGAATGGGAAGAAAGGGTGTCAGAGAAGGGGTGTCAGAGGTGTCAGAAATCGGGGGGTCACCTTTTGGAAAGACCCCCCTTTTGGCGTAAAGGATACTCCTATCCTTCATTTGCTGAACCGAGAGCAAACATTTCTTCGTACCTTGTTGCATCCACATCTTAATGAAAGTCATGGGTTGCAACATTTTATGTTTGCAAGTGCAAGTTTCTCTTTTGGCAGTGTTGCCAAAGGTATGGGTCACTTTGTTTCTTCATCTTTCCTGTATCAGAATTAGTGCAGTGGGATCCAATTTCGATGGATTCAACTTTAATGCACTATTCCACCCATCTAAAGATGGGCATGATACAAATTCTCTGTCAAAGCTTCGGTTGTTGGTGGCATTGTGGTGAGGTTTGGAGTGTTGGTCGCTCCTGCCTTCCCGACTCGCGTAGTCTACATTTTCAGTCGAGCCTCTTACATTATCTTAGTCTTTGGCTGCCCATTTCACAATGTAATGAGCCCCGCTGAACCTTGAACCATGGCGACATGTCTGCTTTTAGCAACGTTTCTTTGCAGATCACAACATATGCACTAACAGTATCACAACCGGTAAATCCATGACCGGCTGACACAGAAGGCATAATGTCTCTCTACCTGTCCACCGTGGCAGGTATACCAAGCTCAGGTCTTTGATGAGCGACTCAATAATCATGAACGATTGAAGAACTTGCTTGTGGTAAATATGAAGCAGGATAACAAAATACAGATCCGTCGTTTGCAAAAACCCCGACGGATCCTCCTTCATCTGCTACAAGGGTAATAGCTTGCTGTATACAATAATCATATCAGCCTCATATGTTGTCATATCGTGCCCGTTGCATTGCAACACAACCTGGGCCTACTTCAACAGGAGGATCCTCTTGGCTGGAAATTACAAGCTTGTATTTCGTGATAACATCTGTATCACTTTTTTGGTGTTGGCAAATTATGTTTTGTGTGACGGCCAGAGCCAGATTCTGAGAAGGAAGGGGTTACGTTACACTTAGCTGGAAAAGTCTACTATCATTGTCTCTTGATATCCTGGTTGCACACTTAGTGCTGAAGTCATTGTTCCTGTCAAACATCAAACACACAAATCACCGGATTTTATTCTCCCTTCTATCTTACCTTTAAATTTGCATACAAAGTCCATCACTGTTGGTTTTAATTGTTGTTGATGAAGGCCAAGTATGAATCAAAGGAAGCGCATAGCCATCGACCGATATGCATGTTTATTCCTGTGTCACATGTCTGGCTAATAAATTCTAAAAGAGTGTCTGGTTCTTTATTGCAACCATAGAGACTTGGGGATCTGCATAATTATCTCCAGACACATCAAACAGATCTAGTGTAGGCAGTGGTGACTATTCGCACGAGACTCACATTTCATAAACTTGCTTGTAGACTAATTACGTGAGAGTTTATCAACTTGGTATTATATACCTTAGGATAAGTTCATACTTTGTTTTTGTCTGCAAAGAACCGTCTGCCGTGATTCAAGGTTCAACATGGCTCATTACATTGTTAAATGGGCAGCCTAAGACTAAGACGATGTCAAAGGCTCGACTGAGAGTGAGGACTACCCGAGTCGGGAAGGCAGGTCTGGAGAGACGAACACTCCAAACCTTACCACTGACAAAGAATGTTTATCGTGCCCATATTTGGTTGGATGGAATAGTGCATTAGAGTTGAATCCATTGATATCGGATCCCACTGCACGGATACAGGACAGATGAAGAAACAAAGAGACCCATACTTTTGGCAAAACTTGCACTTGCAAACATATACTTTAAAATGACTTTCATTAGGATGTAGCTGCAACAAGATAAACGTGACTTTCACACTGTCCTGTGCTTGTCATGCATCCATGGGATGTTTAAATGATCGGACTTTGGCAGCCAGACATTTAAATAAAAATGACATGAATAAAAGGGCTAGGGGCATAATTCCCCCCTCCCCCCTCTGTTCGATGTTAAGCGAGATACTTTTGAAACACGGACACCTATCACTGTGCGTTCTTATTTTTTTCTTCAAAGTCTTGCGCATCTTTCGGGACCAGATTTGTGATGACCGGGCATACCGTTAAAATGTCACGCGACCTTGTGTAAGTGAATGTCAGCGCAGAAAACGTTTGATGTTTGTTATTTGTGTACAAATCCTATGGAAATTGACGTTTTCCTAGGAAACATAAAATCTTCATTATTTTTCATTCCAATCACTGCGATTATTCAATTGTAGACTAAAAATGGTTGGATATTGGTTCAGAAAAAAATCAATTGAAAAAAAAACTAATAAAATACTAGTTTAAAAAACAAAGAAATACATAAGAAATACAAAAAACAAAGAAATACATTAGGACAAATTGTTTGTACTTTCTTAAAGGTATAGTAATATCCCGGCTTTGATTCAGGTTTATAGTTTTAAATATGTGCCTATATTGATATACCACACTCTTTTTTTCAAAGAAATCCGCTAAGTTGGGCAAAAAAGGTAAATATCATGCAGATTTTGAGCTTTTTTCGCATCAGCGTTCCATGCTCCTAAAAAAATTATTTATAGCGGAGCGCGAATGTGCGCACGTGCCACTCGGGTCATGACATCACAAGAAGACCGCAACACGGAGTTCAAAGTACGAATCTGCATCGCTTACATGCAGAGCCTTCGACTTGCTAGTAAAACAAACTCGTATTTGCTTGGAAATTGAGGCTTAACTGAAAATGCCTAAGAAATTAATTGTAGCAGGATGCAGCAACACATCTGAGTGTAGATCGCACATGATATAAACTTTAACAAATGTTTGCAAATATTGAAAAGAATCGAAAAAATACCTCTCTGTCAACGTGAGTATTGCACTCAGCGTGTACCGCTATTCCCGGGGCTAAACTGCGATTGTCACTTTGTGACGTCACAAAGATGACGTCAATTTTCTTAGCCCGGACTCAAGTTTTTTTTTACGGGGATTCTTAAAGTGAATTTACAAGTTGATTTTTTTTTATTTTACTGGCTTTTCCTACTAGAAAAAATTGTTTTTATTAGTAATCTTTATGAAAATCTATCTTAGATACAATAAAACACAATTTTGAGGCATTTTTCTTGTCTGTGGAGCTTGAAAGGTTGTTAATTAAGGCATAACGTATATAAATATGTATACTTTGCTAATTACAGGCAAATTGTGCATACATTTTCATAATTAATAAGTAACAACTAGAAATCAATAATATTTCCAATCCTAATTATGCAAACTTGTAAACCTTGTCCCAAGGTATATGCGTGCCAAATTTCGTGTCAGTCACCCATTCATTGGCCGAGATATCAACACTGACAAAGTTCAAGTTTTCTGTTTGTTCAAAGTGGATGCCTTGACAGTCATAATCCATTGAAAAAGACTTAATACCTCAAAACAAGGTCAGGCTCTAAATCTGGATTTGGCCGCCGGACTAAAGGTTTTCGCTGGATACAATTGAATATTTTAATTTGATTGAAATTAGGAATGTTGATTGGAAAATAATGTTTGTAGGATTGGCAGGTAGATCGTGCAAAGTCAAATGTTGTTACTCCATTATTTTGTTGTTAAAACATACTATTTATTATTCTAGAATAAAAGGTGTGCTTCTTTCTGTATGCAAAATACAGACAATATTTTGGATTATGAAAAAGAAAAAGAAAATTTGCTGCTAAAAATGGTAGAATAGGGGTTCACTTGCATAAAATGGGAACACCCTAAAATATATGTAATATGTTTAATTATATTTTGTTGGGATTATATGGAACTTGCTAATTAATATTAAAGTGATCCGTGTAAAGTGTCAGATATTGCACAAACTGCATTTGAGACTTCAATCCTATATCAATATCATTGTAAAATAGAATTGAAAGATTTGTGAAAGTTTGAAAGAAAACGAACACTGTTTACCTAGTGAAAAAACGAATATTGAGTTCATATTTTATCACCGAATACTGATGGTCTGTTGTAGATTTGTTGCAGTAATAATCATCCGTTTGATCTTGACGATATCCGCACCCGTGTATACAGCTACAGACGGTACGGAATTCATGGAGTTTGCGCACGCTAGGCTCAAAGTTCAGTGGGTCGGGAAAATTTCCCACGCACGCTGGCAGGACGTGTTCAGCGTCGACAATCGTACTTTTTTTATCAAAACCGTTAGCTAACGTTTTTGAAATAATGATTTTCAATGATAATTATCTTCATACTAAAGGGACATTTGAAAAAACCGAACCCTATACGGCAGAAGAGAAACGAGGAAGCTCCAAGTATTTTTCGTGGAGTTAGACACTTTACCTGTGTCACTTTAAGGTTTCTGGTTACTCCTCTCTTTAGTTGAATGTTACAGTATCTATATTGTTAATTAATTATTCTTTAAGTTGAATCAAAATGAGCAGATATACTGGAATGGGTGTCTGAGGTATGTGTGTGACGGTGTGATCAGTACTTTGGTGGGGGTGGGGGTTTTCTTGGGCTAAAGGGGTGGGGGGTAAAGGAGACGTGAGGAAGTAGCACGTCTTAGTTCCTTTTATCTTTTGTTATAACCTCCACTATGGGTATTCCATGGAGTCAGTGAATTGAATATACAGTTGATATGCAATTGTTTATGTATGCAAGGTAATTATTTCTACTTTGTTTCATTAGAACTTGAATTGTTCTATTCTCTGTTTATAAAAAGATGTTAAAATTTGACATATTTTATTTATGTATATTCAATTGTAAATGTTTTATGTATACAATTTGAAGGAATAAAAATTACTTTAAAACAAAACGTGTTCGCGTGTGAGTGTGTGTGGTGTGTGTGTGTGTGTGTGTGTGTGCATGTGTGTTTGCATGTGTGTATACAGGGTGTCTCAGAAAGAATGCAACACCTACGATCGTTAATTTCATCAACACCATCGACCAAATGTCATTGTTTCTTTTTCCAACAGAATGATACCATGAGCATTGATTTTGGGTAAGGCGTTTGGATCCTAGGGCCATTTTTCTGAGGCAAGGTCGTTTCCTAAATTTGCTACTTTTTCGTCTCCAGCGATCCTCTGAACACTGAGGCATTCTCGCCCCACGGCCTCCCATAGACAGAAGAACCGCATGACTGCTCTCCCTTTGATAAGGGTACTCGATTACGCAACATTGTCTTCTTTATCAAAGGGGGGGGGGGGGGCAGTCATGCGGTTCTTCTGTATATGAGAGGCCGTGGGGCGAGAATGTCTCAGTGTTCAGAGGATCGCTGGAGACGGAGAAATAGCAAATTTAGGAAACGACATTGCCTCAGAAAAAATGGCCCTAGGATCCAAACGCCTTACCCAAAATCAATGCTCATGGTATCGTTTTGTTGGAAAAAAAATGTTCTACTCAATCAAACAAAAAACAATGACATTTGGTCGATGGTGTGGATGACATTAACGATCGTTGGTGTTGCATTCTTTCTGAGACACCCTGTATATGTGTGTGTTCTACCAAATATTGATAAAATACAGAAATTATTATTAGATTATAGGGACCAGGAAAAGGGAATAGCAACTAAAATGGGGAAATTAGGATTACATTTACAAAAATGTGAAACGGTAAAATTAGAATAAGATGGAAAGAATGAACTTTTTATACGTGATGTTTCTCCCGTGAGCCTGTAACATTTAAAAAAAGAATTGATGTTTGTATGAATTTTGTAAACATTATTTTTTAAGAATGTGAGCAGATTTCCGGGGTGGGGGGAGGGGGCGGTGGGGGCGGGAGAAGTAGCATGTTTTACTTCTTTTTATCTATTGTTAAATCTCCATTGTGATTAATTTTTGTGAATTACACTTGATTTGTACGCTTGAGATGTAAACTTTTATTATGTAAAATGTTATTCAATTGTAAATGTGATGCTAATAATTTGGAGAAATAAAAATCATTAAAAAAGATTTTAACCGGGGATAAGCCAAAAAAGCCGAAAAAGCGGGCATATCCCCGTTTGAAGGTGTTATAAAATGTATCCCCGTTTGAAGACTCCTACAAGTATGCGTATCTGTGTGTGTGTGTGTGTGTGTGTGTGTGTGTGTGTGTGTGTGTGTGTGTGTGTGATGGTTTATCGTATTGGAGCCAGGACCAGCAAAAAAAAAGAATTCGTGCAACACCCACCACAGATTTGGTTTATCACTTTGGGAGTGTCTCTAGGACAATTCTAGCCCTGATGTACAGTTGATTTCTGGTAGCAACACTATTATTTCTATCAATTAAAGGGGTAGTATAGTTTTGGTGAGGCTGAACTTTATTAACCGAACCTGGACAGTAACATTATAAACTAATAGTTATAACTTCACCATGCTCGATAGGTATACAAAATTACAAACGACTAAGTACAAGGCCTGTTATCATTCAAAAAGAGTCATTAAAACACAAGAGGGCGCTCTCTAAAAAGGAATTGGTTTCAACCATTTTATATACAAAATTATGCATGTGATGTTTTATTGAAACAATGATTAACTATTTAAAAAACACCTTTGAATTTATTTTTTTAAAGTAAGCATTTTTTTAATTTTTTGAAAAATTAATTCAATTATTTGGGCCCCAAATAATTATAGGATCAGATATATTTATTGATATTTCGGCCGTTCCGGACTGATTTTGACCAAATAAAGTTTATTCTGCCATTAAAATTGTATGTTCTCTCAAATTCGACACTCATTTTTTCATTACCTCACAACAAAATTGTGATGTGCAGCGCCCTCTCTACCAAAACTAAGCTACCCCTTTAAGTATGCAAATTTATGAGAAAAAAAATGCCCTTTTTGTCTGAAAATCACTAAATATGGCTCCGAATATGTTGATTTTGTGCATAATATTTTCTATGACTTAATTAATAGGTTTTCAACATTAAAAATTGCGACAGCCAAATTGTCCTTATGTGTTTCTTTGTTTTAGAGTTTCTTATGTATTTCTTTGTTTTGTCGACTTTTGTTTGTATTGATTGTTTTCAATGGAATAAATCATTGACCATTATCCAACAATTCTCATCCCAAAATGTAATACTTGCAGTGGTAAGAATGACAAATAATAAAGGTTTTGTGTATTCTAGGAAAAAAGCCATTTCCATAAGATTTGTACACATATCACAAAATTGATCAATTTTCGTGCCGACATTCACTTACAAAAAGGTCATGTGGCTTCAGAACGGTATACCCGGTTGTCGCAAATTTTGTCTCAAAAGTTGCCCAAGACTTCAATAAACAAAACTCATGTAGTCGCGCAATTATCAAGCGAAACGTCAAGGGGGTGGGGTGGATTCCACCCCACTGGTGAGCATGTACTGCAGAGTACTGCTCACCAGTGGGGTGGAATCCACCCCACCTCCTTGATGTATTGCGTGATAATTCCGCAACGCGCGCAGGTATCGCCGCGCGACTACACTGAGTGTCGAACTTGAAAGAACATGCAATTTGAATTGCAGAATAAACTTTATTTGGTCAAAATCGGTCCATAAATGGCTGAAATATCAATAAATATATCCGATCGTAATACATTTGAACCCTAAATTTATTCGATGATTTAAACAAAAGGGTGAGGGTGAGTGTGCAGGTGGGGGATGGGATGGGGGGAACGGGGTAGGGTTAGAAGGTGGGGTTAGAAGGTGGGTTTTTGTATTTTTTTTTCTTAGCTTAACAACCTCCAGTTCTCATTATTCGTACGTCGTTCATAATTATGTCATGTAAATTGTTATGTATATGTAATTTACTTTCTGTAATGGAACATCCATGTATATATGCATAGTTATGTTTACGAAATTGTTATTGACGTTTTTGTTCTTTTTTATTTGGAACAATACATGAACCAAAAAAGTGTGTGTGTGTGTGTGTGTGTGTGTGTGTGTGTGCGTGTGTGTGTGTGTGTGTGTGTGTGTGTGTGTGGGTGTGTGGGTGTGCGTGTGTGCGTGTGTGCGTGTGTGTGTGTGTGTATGTGTGTGTGTGTGTGTGTGTGTGTGTGTGTGTGTGTGTGTGTGCGTGTGTGTGTGTGTGTGTGTGTGTGTGGGTGTGTGTGTGTGTGTGTGTGTGTGTGTGTGTGTGTGTATGTGTGTGAGCGTTTGTGTGTGTGTGTTTGAGTTTGTGTGTTTAAATTTTAGTGGAGTTGCGTTGATTAAATAACAATATCATTGAGACCGGAGAAACGCTTCTGTCAATTTGACAAATGTTGATAGCAAAACAATAAGACATCCGATCGTCAAAATCAAGATCATAGTGTAACACCAGTTAATTTTGGTTTCTTGGTTAACGCGAATGCTCTACACAAGTCATGTACAATCTAACCAGACATTACTTACCGAAAATAGCGACATCCGTTCTGTTTCGAAAGAACTTTCCTGTATCAATGTAACTAATCTCGCAGAAGTATGCACCTTCGTCCGATATGTCGACCAGCTTGATGATGAGAGAGAAGTTGACGTCGATGTCAAAAGATCCGTCTTCATACCCTGGTCCGCCTTTGAAGCCAGGATCGGCAAATTGATCCATAAAAATGATGATACTCTCTTGGGGTGAATTTTTTTAAAACCAAGATACAGCATAAATATCCACTGCGACTCTGCATGGCAGTTAGCTCTGGTGCCCTTTTGCAGGAGCACTGTTTGGTCGGTGTCGACGATAACTTGTCCACTCAAGAGACTAGTAGCTGCGGATAAACAAAAATGCCGAGTTTCTCATAAAAATGGTGTAGTCAGGAAAAAATATTCAATCAAATATGATAAAATTTGAAAAGGTTATTTGGTGTCATATTAAAGGGGACGAGTTTTGCTTTCTGGTGCATTTTGTGTGACGTATTGTTTGTATGCGATGTGAACAAATTAATTTGCGCCAATTTGTGTACGTGCGATGTAAATGATTTTTCATTGCAAACATCAGGTTTTCACTTGTTTAATTATGTTGGTTTATGTGAATATTAGAGGATGTTCTATGAGGAAAATTTTAGGAAAGGTTTAATCGGCCTTTTTTTTCGTAAAAGGACCTTCGTTTTAGATATCTGATTATATCACTTTTTATTTAAGATTATTCAACTCATTCATCTTTACTATGACACCAAAACAGTATATTTCCATTTAATTTTCATACCTGAAACAAATATTGCCCGACTGTGCCATTTCTTCGAGGCACGCGGTAAATTGTACATGGCGTAAACAAGTACGGAGTATTTAACTCTGTAAAAAAGGGTAAATGATTGCAAATAATATACCCAATCCCAATGCACTACTCTTAATTCGAACATGATTTGCAATGTTAACGTCGAGACCGTATGAGAAGACTGAGTTTGACCAAAGACGGTAATGGAAAGACTGAATGCACTGTCATGGCTGTACAATTCTATAATCTTTGGTTTGACCCATCCTCTTCCTAATTTAACTTTATACCTAGGTTTGTTCTGGGATTCGTAATTATGATATAGTTGGGTAATTTATAGTCAGACGTATACGAGCAGTAAATTCTTTTACATATTTATTTTAAAATGCATTTTAGAACTAATCAAATTAATATGAAACTTTTATCATTCAAATCAATATTTGTATAGATTTAAAGAATATTTTGTCGTGAAATTCCATGTTCAATTATAAGATATATATAATTTATGAAATAACATAAATATGTTAATGAGCTGATTTTTCAAAAAGCTTAATATTCATGTATCATGCAAATTTTCGCGCTGTAAAACTACCTAAAGGGGAGCCAACCGCATCATTCCATTTACTGTAATAAGTACATAATAACCCGTCAGCTCTAGTCGCATGTTACCTCTTGGGAATCACTTTTAAAGAAAATAATCAATGTTTTTTAAACCATCAACAATTTCGACTAACCACTAGAAGTTGCCATGTTTTCCAAATATACCATATGAAACGTCATCTGACCTTGCATTAACACAAATTGATTACGTAACCAGCAGATTAAAAATTCGGCTCCAGTTTGTAAGTGTACGCTGAGCTGAATGTTGATGCGGTGCCGTTGGAAATTCCATCTACAAAGTACGGACGTAATTTTTTGTCCGAAATTTACCCCCTCCCCTCCCCCCCTGTACGCATTTTTTGCACTTTTGTTTGCATGTGGTTGAATGCAGCGTACGCATCAGCGTGAACTCCCCCCCCCCCCCCCCCCTCTTGTGCGTACGTACTTTGTAGATGACCCCAAACATGGCCGCATCCACCAGTAAGTCAAAACAGTTTATAGCGGTTTGAAAAATATTGATAATATCCATTATTAGTGATTCCCAAGAGGAAATATATTCGATAGTGACAAGTATTATGAACTGATCAGTAACAGTTAGCGAATATTCAGCGTTTTGTTTCCCTTTCACCAAATTGATTACTGAACTTAATACAAAATTAAAAAATTGCGCCATCCCATTTTGCTGCTCCAAGTATTATAGGGGACATAATTTATCAAAAACATTGTTGATATATTTAATAAACAGCAAATCAAAGATTGCGATAAATAGGTTGCATTAAATTGATTGCATTAAATACGTTGATGCCTTCCTAATTATTACTTAATGTAGACATGAAAACCGACTTTAGACAATCATTATTCAGCAAAATTCCCTATGAACAAGATTTATTTTAATTCTCTACATCGTCGCCAAAATATAATCAGTCCAACATAGTGTACATTTATTGATTTTAAAGATGACATTTTATGGAACAATAGTAATATAACATTTGATGGAAAAGTACTCCTTTTTAAGTCATGGGAAAATGCGGGGATTTTAAAGGTACATCAAGTTACAAACCAAGGTCAATGGAGGGATTCGAAAAGTATTTGCCACAAGTATGGTTTATCAGAATTTTTTTTTTTATATTTGTTATGCAAAGTTAAAAAAGCATTCCCGAAATATTGGTTACAAAAAATGCGCTCTAGAGAATATGAATTACTCGAAAAACATGAATCACGATTAATACCAATTTCAAGTGGTGAATATATTGATATTATAAATATGAAAACAAAGCATTTTTATTTGTTGTTATTACAAAAGAAACGTCTAAAACCTATTGTGTTCAACTTTTGGCAAGAACATTTGTTACTCCCAGTGAATTTTGATTGGTATTATGTTCTTCTGTTTAAATTTAAGACATTGAAACATAATAAAATTAGACAATTCAATTTCAAATATTTGTATTTGTTTTTGCCATCAAGATATAATTTATGTAAATGGAAGATCGTCAATGATGATAATTGTCTATGTTGTCATATACCAGAAACAACTAAGCATATGCTGTTAGATTGTAAAAATCTGAAATTATTTTGGAAAATTATATCAAAGATAATATTTTATTTTTGTGGCATAGAATTGGAGATAAATGAGGAATTGTTAACTATTGGTTATAAGATTAGAAATCATGAATTTGATTTGGTTAATCTACTGATTAACTTTGCCGAATATATCATTTATAAAAATTACATTAAAAAATCACGGAAAGGGAAAATAATGAATGTCAAAACTATGCTACAAGAGCTAAAATATGATTTAATATTTTATCTCAATTGCAAAATATATTTTCCAATTGGGTTAAACAAAGTAAAACAGTTCATTGATTTTTTGTCATAATTGTGTACCGTATGTATAATACAATATTTATATGTTTTTGTTTCTGTTTTTATGAATAATGTAACCATATAACTTGTACATTTTTGAATAAAATAAAGTTCCCTGAATGGGGCAAAAGAAAAAGAAAAAAAAACATAGTGTACATTACCTGACAGAAGAAGAAGAAGTAATGTCACCGTCACATGGAGTAGGCGAAAATACGTTGGTTTCTGTTCCATTTCGAATGCCATTTCTAGGCTGTCGTGAATAAGGCAGACATCTGGAAATCAGAAAACGTCGATATTAGAAATGTAACGTAATATTTATCCTAATAGTAGACTCAAACCTGTGTTTAGTGACACGAAAAGCGGCCTATGTAGACAGGTGAGCACCATATACATGTTTGACTGTATGTAGAAAGTTCGGCTGTTGCCTCTGAATCACTGTGACATAGAGAGAGATTACGTGTTCGTTATGACCATGATCAATTTGGATTAGTTATTAATATAAACATTGCGTCATGAGATAGTTAGGTGTGCTTTGATTTCAGGAAACATGACACTTTATTTCATTGCAACTAGTATAAATAGGCAGCTTTCATAGTATCAATCATTAACCCCCGCCTTTTGCCTACAGTGGCTAAACAAATTTGTAGAGCCGAGTTATTTCCTCTTGAACTTTGTTATGAATTTACGGTGGAATCATAGTTTAGTGGCGTAGCGTGGTCGGGGGGGGGGGGGGGGTAAACAAATATTAGGATGGGGCACACGTAGTGAATTTATCTCCTCTTATGGTCCTCTTTGTTTTTGTTTTTTCACAATGAATCGGGAGGGGGCACTGACTGACCCCCGTAGCTACGTCTGATGTAGTATTCATAGTGGATGAAATCGGAAGCTACATAAGGAAGGGGGGATTCGTGTGTTCTAATAAATATCCCTAATTAATAATCTAAATACTAATACAGGATGGAAATACAGAAAGGCCTTAAACAAAATACATATAATGCCCTCTCGATATAAGTATCATGGTCTGAAGATAACTTTAAAATGCAAATTTACGCCTTCCCCGGTCTGTTTCACATCCAATAATTATGATCCCTGTTTCTATACTTCTGTTACTACCTCATATGGAATTCTGCACGGTAAAGTAAACAAATGAAATTGTAAGATTTCCCCAGTGATAATATAAATGTGCACTCCATACTTTTACCGCAAATATTGGAATAGACATAATAATCAGTATGATGAAAACACAGTTTGATTTTCTTTTATTGGCACGGTTTGCAGATGAAATTGTGACATTTTCCCAGTTTTGCACTTTATTCTATTTGTTTGGTATGGTGAATCAGTAATACCACAATCATTGAAATAGAAATAATTATCAGTACGAAAGAGACACAGTTTGATTATCTTTTATTGGCTTAATGCAAGTAAATGGAGAAAGACAATTATGCCAAACGACCTCATATAAAGAGATTTTCATATTCAATTCCCAACCGATAGAGTGGCAATATTTAGGGGGTGGTTAGCAATTTCAAACGATACCACCATCCAAAAATAAATTTCTTATTTATAGTGCAGAAAAAATGTTTAAAACAATTATTTAGTTAGACAAACGCATCACTATACTGCATGTAGTTCTGGGTCTGCATATATACGAAGACTATCTTTTGTCTAGAACGAACGCATCGTCCGTGATTCCATTGTCTCCAAATTCAAGGGGTAGTTCAGTTTCGGTATAGAAGGTGCTGCAGGAAATATTTGTTTGTGAGATGATGACAAACGTAGTGTAAAATTTGAAAGAGCATACAATTTTAATGACAGAATAAAC